>CABHPH010143060.1:39507-59457 GCA_902168325.1 Peromyscus nudipes
AAGATATGGGAACAGTTAGCAAGAAGCCTGCCACGGCCATACAGTTTATAAGCAATATAGGTGTCTGTGTTTACTTGGTTGGGTCTGAGCGGCTGTGGGACTGGCAGGTGAAAGAGATTTATCCTGACCGTGGGCCAGGCAGGAAAACTCTAGTTACAGGTGCTGGGAATTGAACTTGGGTCCTCTTGAAGAGCAGCAGTGCTCTTAACCGCTGAGCCATCTCTCCAGCTCCAGCACAGACATCTTTAATGTCAGTCTTTAAGAGCACAGACTTCAATATGAAAGTTCCAGAGAACATTGACTACTAAGTGTACGAGTGGCTCTAATCCAGAGCATAAGGAAAGCAAGCACTACGGCCCTCCTTCTCAAAACACTGTTCTAAACCAAGAAAACAGGTTTATAGAAGTAAATGTGCTTTACAATCACTCAAAGCCTGAGCTGTCGAGAGTCTCCTCTCTGGGAGCCTGGTGTCACCTCACAACTGTAATGAGGAGATGACGCTTGGGAAGCACCAGAGGAGAACCTGGCATGTCACAAGGGCTGTCACACCCCAGATAATCAAATCATACTATCTGTGGGTGGGATGCAGTTCTGCCTTCTAAGGCTTGAAACTCTCCAGATGATTCCAACATGTGGAAGGATCTGAGAACCACTGGTTTGACTTATAAATACAGGAATCTGTACACAATCATCTGTACACATTTTCTTCAGATGTATGTTCCACAGTCTTAACAATACTAATGCATGTGGCTTTGGTGGAGCTTCTTACTCTCTGAGAGTCTCTTCTCAATTTATAAATGTGGATCATAATATTTAGTCTGCTACTTAGAAAAAATATTTTGAAGACCCATTGGCATAATGTATATGAAGGGGTTTTATCAACCATAGAGCATTTCTCCATGAACAGCCCATCAGCCATAGCCACCCAGCTACGTTTCACATGTGCTACGGCTGCTAATAAGGAAACTAGGAACCGGGTGGCGGTGGTGGCGGCAGCACACGTCTTTAATCCCAGCACTGGGGAGGCAGAGACAGGTGGATCTCTGAGTTTGAGGCCAGCCTGGTCTACAGAGTGAGTTCCAGGACAGCCAAGACCACACAAAGAAACTCTGTCTTGAAAAGACAAAAAAAAAAAAAAAAAAAAAAAGACAAAAGAAAACTGGTTACTGTTCTGGTAGTCATCTAAGTAAGCAAACACTATGTACTTAGGAAAGAGAGGAGGGGAGGGAAGGAAGAGGAGAGGAGAGAAGAGAGGAGGGAGGGGAGGAGAAGAGAGAGGAGGAGAGAGAGGAGGAGAAGCGAGAGGAGGGAGGGGAGGAGAGAGAAGAGAAGAGGGGAGGAGAGGAGAGAGCAGAGATGGGTAGGTAGGTGAGGGGGAGAGAGGGGAGGAGAGAAGAGGAGAGAGGGGAGGGGAAAGGGAAGGGGAGAAGAGGGGAGGGGCGGAGAGGAGAGGGGTGGGGGCTTGAAAGTAGTTCAGTGTTAAAATGCTTGTCTTAACAGGCACAAGGCCCAGGGTTTGATCCTAACACTACAAACAAACAAAAACCAACCACTAGTGTAAAAATCAAAATGAAAAATACTATTGCAAAAATATAAACAAAGAAGTATCAGGAGGGGTGGAGATGTAGCTGAGCAGGGAGAATGCTTGCCTAGAATAGATGAAGCTTTGAGTTCAATCTCTAGCACCCCATAAACTGGGTATGATGGCACATACATGTACAGGCACTCTGAAGATGAGACAGGAGGGCCAGAAGTTCAAGATCATTCTCAGCTATACAGCTAGTTCAAGGTCAGTCTGGGTTAGAGACCTTGTCTCAGGGAAGAAAAAAAAAAAGAAGAAGAAAGAAAAAAAAAAATTAACGCACCTCATTCTCAAAAGAGATGGAGGTAAAAAGGTGTTGTTCCCCCCCCCCAAAAAAACCCCAAAACTCCAAAAAAAGCGTTCCCTACAGTCTCCCTGCAGGAACTGTGATGTGATCTTGCCAACACACAGAGCCCTACAGTAAAGTAGGGAACAAACAGAAATATTGGTGTTTCACATATGGCGAATCAGGTTTTAGGAAAAATGTCTAAGTTGGTTCTACATCTAAGGCAGAGCTAGTTTAGCTACTAACCATATTGCTTGGGTACCCTTTCATTCTGGAAGCTGGGAACTGGCAGAGAGAGAAGAGGTGGCCATGAGTCAGCCTCATTGTGGAAGGTGGCCACAGCAGAGGAAGCTAGCACAGTGGCGTGCTCAGAAAATGTGTCCAACATATGCACAGTCACATAGCCAGACATGAGAAAGCGTATCAGTTCAATCTTTCTTTCATGGTCTGAATGCCAATGGGGTGTGCAATAGAGGGAGGAGAATGAGACGGGGAGGGTGGGAATTTGATAAGTGGGTGGAGAGGAAAAAGAACAAAAATAAAGAAAAGTGAAAACAAGACAAATGAAGAGAAACAAATTCTAGTAACAGGATATCTACTATTATCAATGTTAAAATGCTACAAGAAAGAATTTTGAATATACCTACTACAAACAAATGAGAAATGCTTATGATATGGATATACTAATTATACTGATATATACATGTGTTCTTCAAAGTACATAGTTATAAAATGCATCATGTTATAAATATGTATAATTATGTGTTAATCAAAAACAAAAGTTCCAACAGCAAAACTTAACAGGCAGAATAAATTTATTTATATATATATTTAAAATATATATATTTAGATTTATTTATTTATTATGTATACAGTGTTCTGCCTGCATGCCAGAAGAGGGCACTGGATCTCATTATAGATGGTTATAAGCCACCATGTGGTTGCTGGGAACTGAATTCAGGACCTCTAGTAGAGCAGCCAGTGCTCTTAACCTCTGAGCCATCTCTCTAGTCCGCAGAATATATTTAATATACAGAGAAATGTTCAGTGACCAACAGAACTAATTACATACAAAGCACAGAGATTTAAGAAGGAGGAGGAGGTTATCAAGTCTGAATGAAAAGGTCAGAGAGACAGAGCCCAATTGTTTCTGACTTCCCATCTCAGATCAGGAACCAAGCATTTGTGTTCCTGTTAGAAATATCCAAGAGGAAAAGGAACACCTAAGGACACAGAGAAGGAACTGCAGTGTGATTCTTGTCTGTAAACCATTCCGAGCAGATACATGTACATTAGACAGAGTTCAGCTCACCTGGTTTGGAGAGTGGCATGGGTGGTGGGAAGAATCTCCGAGAAGGCTGAGGTGGACTGCAAAGAGAGAAGGAAAACAGTCATTAGGACTAATGTAGTTAAGTGTTGACATTGGTGACATGCTTAAATCTTTTTTTTTTTTTTTTTTTTTTTGAGACAGGGTTTTTCTGTGTAGCCCTGGCTGACCTGGAACTAGCTCTGTAGACCAGGCTGACCTCGAACTCACAGAGATCCGCCTGCCTCTGCCTCTCTAGTGCTGGGATTAAAGGCAAGGACCATCACCATCTGGCTTTTTTTTTTTTTTTTTTAAATGCTTAAATCTTTTTAAGAAAACAGAAACATGCTAGGGCAGTGTGTTTCCTCATTAGTTGTGATGACTCCACTCTGAGTCTCCATTTCATAAAGTGAAGATGTCAGAAATAACTACATGCATGTTCTAGCTATATTGCACCAACTTTCTACCCTATTAAGAATTTCTTCTGATGGGCGGTGGTTGCATATGCCTTTAATCCCAGCACTAGGGAGGCAGAGCCAGGTGGATCTCTGTGAGTCTGAGGCCAGCCTGGTCTACAGAGCAAGATTCAGGACAGGCCCAAAACTACACAGAGAAACCCTGTCTTGAAAACCCTCCCCCCACCCACACATATTCAAAAAGAGATTTTTCTTCTGATGGGCGGTGGTTGCGAATGCCTTTAATCCCAGCACTCGGGAGGCAGAGACAGGCTCTGTGAGTCTGAGGCCAGCCTGGTCTACAAAGTGTTCCAGGGCAGCCAGGGCTACACAGAGAAACTGAGTCTCAAAAAAGCCAGAAAAAAAAATTCTTCTTACAACAAAAAGAAGGCATTCAAAGTCATCTGGACAAAATTCAACTTGCTGTATCTCAAATTAGTGATTAGGTTAGCTAATGACATCTCAAGAGTAAAAACAGGGCAATGTATGAATCTATACTCAGTTATCTACATCCCTGAAAAGATTTCTCTTCCAGGAACTGAGGAACTAAAAACCAAAAGAGCAAAAACAATCCCATCTGTCTCAAACCTGTTAAGATCTTGTCCTTGCAGATGGAGTGGGTGCTGCTGGTAATGCCCAAAGACCTCAAATACGATGGGCTTGGTTCTGATGTAGTCCACAAATGACTCAGTGACCTCCACTGCAATCTAGTAAGAAGAAAGTCACGTGAGGCTGGGGTAGGATTAGGACAAGAAAGCACACCTGTTTTCTCCCAGCAGCCCTTCAGCATTGCTAAGCGTCCTGTACATGCTGGGCACTTTGCTACACGGGCCACCTACACCACAAGTCAGGTTTCCCTCTGATTTTCTTCTTAATGTGACTTTACCAAGGGTCAGCATTCTAGACCCTCCACAGTGGCACAGAACTGACCTTACTCTGTTGCTACTCATTATTTCAAGATTTGCCTGTTGCTCTCTCTACCTGCCTTTTCTCTGTTGTACCTCAGAAGAGGCCCAGGTCACAACTCTGCTAGGAAGGCCTTCCCTCCGAAGCCCAGGTGAATTAGTAGAAGAGATAAGAAAAACAAGTGTTGACTGTGGACTATGAGCAAGGTACAATGCCAAGTTTGACACATCCTTTCTTCTTTTTCCCCTCTTATTTATGCTAGCTACATCTTTCAGAAAACCTACCTTCTCTCTTCATAACTATTCTCCCGTACCCAAAAAAGTAACTTAAAGTCATTCCAAATGGAAAACATTCCCTTTTGAATTTAATGAATACCATTTTCATGTCCCCATACTCTGACTATATTTCCCCTTAATTCTAAGCTCCTTGGGGACATCTGTGGTTTCATGAGTCAGTGGTTTGTTAAACAGCTGCTCAGCATTTATCAAACACATGTTTTCTTTTTAGTTATAGATATGTATGTATATTTATGTCTGTGTTTAGAATATGTGCATGTTGAATATGTGAACAAGTGCCCTCAGAGGCCAGAAGTGGGCTTTGGATCCCTTGGAGCTGCAGTCATATGCAGTTGTGGGCTGGGAACCTAACTCAAGTCTTCTATAAGAGCGGTTCACACTCAACTTCTGAGCCGCCTCTCCAGCCCATATTTCATGCTTTATTTTTATTCTTTTCTCTTTGTCTTTTCCTCTCTCACTTCATATATTTAAAATTTTTTTGTTTGTGCTAGAGTTCCAATCCAGGACCTTGTGTATGTGAGTAAGCACTCTACCAGCTGGGCTACAACCACAACCCAGGCCCCTCTCTCACTTTATAGAGTAGATGATGAACAAGAAAAAGAAAGGCAGTTTCATGAAGGCAGTGAAGATTCTGGATATTACAGCAAGGCTTCTTTGTGTTTAAATTCCATCTCTGCCTCTTCCCAGCTATGTAAGCTGGTGAGTGGCTGGTGAGTGCTTGGTGCCTCAGCTCCTTCAGCTACAGGACAGGGTTGTGACAGTCACGGTGTAGAAGTGAGGGCTCAATGGTGCAGAAAACGGGACTGGGCTGATACAAACTGAATTCTTAATGAACATCAGTGTTATGATGAAGATGACTGCTTCTATGCTTCATGAACTTATCTGTGTGTGCATGGTGCTTGTGCTATGGCATGCATGCAGGAGTCAGAAGACAACTGTGGGAGCCAGTGCTCTCCTCCCACCATGTGGGTCCTAGGGATGGACTCCAGTCATCAAGCTGGTCAGTAAGTGCTTATATCCGCTGAGCCATCTCACCACTCCCCTCAAGATGACTTCTGAATGGAGTTTGAATAAAATGCACAAATTGGGAAGCCTACTTCCTTACTGCATGCATGAAGACAGTTGTATGGGACATGAATAGATAAATCACAGCTACCAGGGAAACACTCTAAATCTTAACTTAGTTACAGAAGGTATTTAATATCTTCAACATTACTTGTAAGCAACAATGTAAGTATCCTAGAGTTTGGGTACTATGTTAACTTATCAAAACTGATATTAAACATGCTTATTTTTTCTAGGGTAGAAATATTTTTTAAAAACTCATATTCAAACAGATGGAAAATTTCATTGGGAGACTAGACTGCACACACTTACTGGGTCCCTGTAATTTCGTAAGAGACTAGCTGCTCCTCCCCTGAAGACTGTCTCACTGCCCTGGCCACCATCTCTACTGTTCATTCTCTCTGCAAAGTTCCCTCATCTAAACACAACAGACAGCTCACACCTCACATGATCATTCTTCCTTAGCCAATAAAATCAGGGTACATAAACCTGAGGGGTGTGGCAAAACATTCAGGTTACTCACATTCTGTACATGATAAAAGCCCAGGGGACTTCCTCTTCCATTGTTTTTGAGGGGTTCAGTGGAGAATGCTTCATCATGCCGATGCAAAAAGCTTAATAAGAAGAGACAGATGAATACTGCATCAGAATTCATCAGATCTGGTTTGGTTTGGTTTTGAGACAGAGTCTCACTATGAAGCCCAAGCTGTCCACAAACTCACAGAGATCTTTCTGCTTCTGCCTCCAGGTGCTAGACTACAAGGTGTGTGCTACTATGTCTAGCAGACTCTGTTTTCAGAGCCCACTTTGGACTCTACAGTTAGAAGCATACTAACAAAGCACTTTCTTTCGTTTTTACTGCATTGAATGATGATTATTTCTTTCCATGTCAGCATTTCCCATATCATATAGACAGCATTTTGGATTCAAAAATGGCTGAAAAATTAAGTGACCCTGATTATTTAGACAAATGGACATATATACAAGCATGGCTTACAGAGAGTAAAGAAATCAACTCAACAAATTTGTAGCAGGATGTGGTAGTGCATGACTGTGATCTGAGTGCTCAGGAAGAAGAGTTGGGAGAATTGCAGAGTTCAAGGCCAGAGAGGTCTACATAGCAGTTCCAGGCCAGCCAGGGACACACAGAGAATCCTAGTCTCAAAGCAAGCAAACCTATCTTTCCCCCAATCCCAAAAAAACAAACAAAAAAACCTACCCCTTGCCAGGCAGTGGTGGCATACACCTTTAATCCCGGCACTTAGGAGACAGAGCCAGGTGGATTTCTTGAGTTTGAGGCCATTCTAGTCTACAGAGTGAGATCCAGGACAGGCTCTAAAACTACACAGAGAAACCCTGTCTCAAAAAAAAAAAAAAAAAAAAAAAAACCCAAAACCAAAACCAAAAACCTACCTTTGCAAACCAAAAAACCAAATGAACAAACCTACCCTTCACACCCATAAAAACAAATAAAAAAAAAACTACCCCCCAAACCCAAATGAATAAACCTACCTCCAAAATCCAAAACAAAGAACAAACTACCCCCAAAACCCAAAAAACAAATGAACAAACCTACCTCCCCAAACCCAAATGAATAAACTTACCCCCAATCCTCCCAAACAAACCTACCTCACAAAATCCAAAACAAAAAAAAACCTACCCAAAGCCCCCAAAACAAAAAACCTACCACCCACCCATCCCTAAAACTCTGAACAAACCTACTTCCTCACACCCAATAAAACAAAAGAACAAATCTGCTCTACCAAGCAAACAAATCTATCCCATCACCCCCCCAAAACCAATCAAACCAATCGACAAAATGTAAAGTCTTGTTCTTTTGTAGAAGTTTTTCATTTGTTTTACTGAAAATGAAATCATATTACATAGAGAAAACTTGGCAAATTTGAGTCTCTGCAAAAAACAGTAAAACCGCATGTGGGAGACTGGCCTAGGAGTCTCCCAACAGACAAGAGATGCTCAAAAGTCGTCTGTTCCAGAAAGTCTTCTCTGACACACACCTGATGGTCTTGTGTCCCAGAGCAGTAGGACCTACTGCTCCTCAAAAGCCAAGATTTCACAGTTTACACGATGCACTTATGTGCCTATTGCTCCAACAGATGGCTCAACACACAGATTATACTCTAAAATGTCAAATGGGGAAAAGAATATATTTAAAAAATTTTGCTTTTTTGTTTTTCATGATAGGGTTTCTCTGTGTAGCCCTGACTGTCCTGGAACTTACTCTGTACACCAGGCTGGCCTTGAACTCACAGAAATCTGCCTGCCTCTGCCTCCCAAGGGATTAAAGTCATGCGCCACCTCCGCCCAGCTAAGAATTTTTTTTTAGATTTAAGTGTATGTGTGTTTTGCTTGCATGTATGCATATGTACCACATGTGTGCCTGGTGCCTGTGGAGGTCAGAAGAGGTGGTCAGACTCCCTGGAACTAGAGTTACATTTTCGTTTTATTTCATGTGTATGTATGTGCATTGGTGTCCCACATTCATGTATGTTTGTGCCCGCATAGGCCTGGAGAGGGTATCAGAGTCCCTGGAACTAGTGTTACAACCATGCACCCCTACCTAAGTGCCTGGGAATTGGACCCAGGTCCTTTGGAAGAGCAGCTAGTGCTCTTAATTGCTAAGCCATCTCTCCAGCCCCTTAGGGAGTATCTCTGTTTTCTTCTTTTCATTATGCCTGTCCCTTTCCTCCTCTTCTGCTCTACCACCCCCACTCCAGTTTTCCTTCTCTTGGCCATACACTATACCTGCCCGAGGTACCCATGAAGGCACCTACACTCTACAGAAAGAAGGACCTTGCTAGATGGGCACAACAAAGGGGCAGTGTGGCTTCTTCGAATGAGAAATGTCCCCACAGGTTCAAGTACTTTAACACTTGGTCCCCAGTTGCTATCTGTTTGGGAGGTTATGGGGCCTTGAGGAAGAGTCTCGTTGAGGTAGTACATCATTGTGGGCAGATGTTGAGGGTTTGCAGCTCTGCCCCACGTCCTGCTCTTTCTCTCTGCAACCCGTGTGAAGGAAAACGTGATGGGCCAGCTTCTTGCTCATGTTGCCATGCCTTTTTCTCTGCCATGATGAACTCCATCCCTCTGAAACTGTAGTCTAAGTTAAACCTTTTTCTTCTCTAAGCTGCTTTTTGTCAGGGTGTTCTACTATAGCAACAGAACAGGAACGAATACAGGTGGCTTACTTGAACTGACAAAAGATGTCTGCATACTCTGGAAGGATCCCACTGGCCTGGAGCACAGTGACTCGGAAAGTGAAGGCGCTGCCCAGTTTCAGGTGGTTGCCAATCTCTTCAGAAAATCCCTCCATCACCATCTTCCCATCCAGCAAAGTGCCCGACTTCAGATCTAAAGAGTTAAACGACCACACATATGGCTCAAGTAATATGAAGAGGAGGGCACTGGGCATTCTTTTTGTTTCTAGGTCACCAAAGCAATGAGGTTGCTTGATTGTGGTAGTCCATGTTTTCCCCTAGAAACTCCTCAGTAACAGTGTCTGCCTACGCACCCAAGTCATTCATTCGATTGACTTCTTCTGGAGGAGTGATAACTTCAGAACTCTGGCCTTGTCCCTCCACAATCCTCAGCTCCTCCAAAGACAGACCAGAACGAGTCATTGCAACTGAAGAAAAGTCACTCTGAAAGGAAGGCAAGGCTAGGTAAATGACATATTCTTCCATTTCTTGATTTATTTTTATTTGTACAATAATATTTTTATTTGTACAACAAATAATTATTTGTACAAAAGAATAAGTGGACTAAGAGTTGTCTGAGAAAAGGTAGTATGTTAATACTTTTTCATATCTGTAACTGTTACACATGTCCCATATTTTACTGAGTAACTGTGGGGTAACCAGCATCTTAGAATTGCTAACATTCTAGGCAAAGGAACTGGGTGCCAGCATTGGACATTTCCCTCATAAATCCATTACTTCCTTTTCTTTCTTTCTTTTTTTTTTTTTAAAAAAAATTTATTATTTATTATGTATACAGTGTTCTGTCTGCACATATCCCTTCAGGCCAGAAGAGGGCACCAGATCTCATTACAGATGGTTGTGAGCCACCATGTGGTTGCTGGGAATTGAACTCAGGACCTCTGGAAGAACAGCCAGTGCTTTTAACCTCTGAGCCATCTCTCCAGCCCCCTTTTCTTTTCTTAAGGTGTTCCTTCTTTCCCAAACACTTCTTACCTGATTAAAGTACTCGTTATCAAAAGATATTTTAGCTGTTCCTGACTGTCGAATTCCAGAGCCATAATCAGGAGCTTCTTCATCCGCTAAATAGAAAGAAAGCCAGCAAAGACTGAATGGAAGTGCATGTGTGGGAGGACAGCTCTTAGTGCATTAGAAAGTAAGGACCTTAGGATAAGAATGAATGGCACTGACAAAATTACAGCTGCTGCTTCCAATTATTTCTGTAGATTAACTACCTTCCTCTGCCCCAATGAGAATAGTTAAAAAGAACTGGTTTCAATCTTGGCAAGACTATATTCAATAATAGGCAACAAAGATTGAAACATTATACTAACTCGTGGAAGAGACTTCTACAAACTCGGTGTGGGTGACTATGTGACGGTTTTCTAAGGGTAAAGGCTGAAAGGTCATTGTACGGAGCCCAGCTCTTAGGAGTTAAAATAGAAAATACAGAAATTAGCCATAGTCTTACACGTATCACATTTAGCAGTGAAATAAATGCCTTCTGTTTTGCGACAGGGTCTCAGACATGAGTCCAGGTTGGCCTCAAACTCACTCAGTAGCTAAGGCTGACCTTCAACTCCTGATCTTCCTGCTTCCACCTCCTAAATTCTGAGATTACAGGTATGTACCACTACGCTCAGCTGGGGGAAAAAAAAAAAGGTCTACTAGAAATACTCTGAGAGAAAACTAGGCAAGAACAATCTAAAATCCTTTGTTACTCTGACACAGGTAAGATAGAGTGGTTCAAACCCTCAACTAGGTGTGGTGAGGCCAGCACTCAGCAGATCAAGGCAGGCAGATTTTGAGTTCAGACCACACAGTGAAACCTTAAACTAAAAACAATTAAAAATACAAAAGTAAAATGTTCAACACTTGACCCAAGCACTGTGGTGTATTGTATGTTTATAATCCCAACACTTAGGAGGCTGAGGTAGGAAGAATTTGAGTTTATGGGCAGCCTAAGCTATACACAAAAAAACACTATCTCAAATAAAAAGAGTTTATGACTTTTTATTTTTATTTTTTTTGGAGAGAGGAGTCTTACTATGTATCCCTGGCTGTCATGTAGACCAGGCTAGCCTTGAATTCACAGAAATCTGTTTGCCTCTTGAATGCTGGGATCAAAGGTGTGTGCCAACATGCCTGGGTTTTGTTTTTTGTTTTTTTAAAAACAAAACAAAACAACAATGTCTTACTATGTACCTCAGGCTGGCTTCAAAGTACACAATCCACCATCCTTGTCTAAACTGCCCATCACTTTTATAAAGTCAGTCTAAGAGTTATTCATGTTATATACCATTTTTCCCAAAACAGGCAATATCCCAGACTAAAGTGAAATTTAATTATGATACTAGAGGTGGTGGGGATATAGATAAAACTAATAGAAAGGAAGCTAATGGAGACCTTCCCCATTTGAACAAACACACTACCACTTATGTATGTGACTAAAGTGTCACCCACATGGAACTATCGTGCCTTTTCTATGATTTCTTTCTTTTTTTAAAAAAATTATTCTATGTGTATTGGTGTTTTGCCTGAATGTAAGTTGTGTGAGGGTGTGAGATCCCTTGAAAATGGAATTACAGACAGTTGTGAGTTGCCATGTGGGTGCTCCTCTGGATGAACAGCCAGTGCTCTTAACCACTGAGGCATCTCTCCAGCCCCTGTCCTGCTTTTTCTATAGGAAAGAATCCACAGCTCTCATTTAGAAAGGTCACTCACCTGCAATGGCCTGCACAGCCACACGCAGGAATCCCCGCACTTCCCCCTTCTCACTGACGACGGCCACCCTGTGAATCAGGGGCACAGGATAGAGCAGGTTGCTCAAGTACACAAATGCCCTGTAGACAGAAACCCAGAGACAAACATCAGAACATGTGAGGAAGGAAAGGTTGGGGCTTTCCACCAACTGAGAATATTTTCCCAAACTGAAGCTGGCTTCTGGGCCTTTTAAGATGGCCTCTGAATTATGACCTCTTAAATTGCCTCCAGTTGCTTTTTCATGAAATCAGTACATTAGCAAGTGTGAAGACCAACTTACACCAAATTGTTCTCTTTTAAAAAATTATACCATAGGTACAAGAGTAACAATTGGAAGTAGATTTTCAAGTCCTGTGATTTCTGCAGAGGAGTGGAGCGTACTGAAGATCTTAACCTTCAGGGGTATGGATGTACCAAGAGATCTGGTTTCTCACCATACACAAAACAGAAACCAAGAGATTAAAAAAAAGGCAGGGAAATGTGACTGAAATACAGTTACTAGTTCTAAAGTGAGTTTTATATCACAGCATTATAAGTCTTTATTTAAAAGGACTATTTCAGAGGCAAGAGAAGTAGACATGCAGGCAGAGAGGCTATGCAGCCAGACCTTTCTGAGTAATGAGCTTGCAGGAGTGGGCGTCAAGATAAATGCTAAGGGGGAGGACACAGCCAGCCCTGTGGAGTTGGCCTTTGCTCCTCAAACCAAAATCATAAATAAAAGGGAAGTTACAAGTCTCTTCCTCCTCTTCTATTCTCTCTCTCTCTCTCTCTCTCTCTCTCTCTTTCTTTTTGTGGTCCTGAGGGAGAAACTGAGTCTCATACTTACTACATAAGTCCTCAGCACTCAACTATAGCCCAGCGCTTCTTTGAGACTAAATTACTCAGGCTGGCTTTGAACTCACTTTGCAGCCTAGGCAAGCATTAAAAATCTCTATCCTTCTGCCTTAGCCTTCCAAATAACTGAGATAATAGTCTTGAGCTACCAGACCTGGCCAACACTTGATATATTTCTAACAAACTAGATATGTTCTATCATGTCTGTGCTTTTAAAAGGTCCATCATTTTGTGATTTTTTAAAATTTTTATTGTATGTGTTCTCACTAGACTGTGTGTGTTGCAGGTGAGGGGATGACATTCCCAAGGAGTGTGGAGGATGGACTGTGAAGAGTCTCTTCTCTCTTTCCACCATGTGGGTTTCAAGGATCAAAGTCAGGCAGTAGGGCTTGGTGGTAAGTGCCTCTACCCACTGAATCATCTCACCTGCCCTCTGTTCATTGTTTTTTTTTTTTTTTTTTTTTTTTTTAAAGCACTCGTTCTAATGATTAAAAAGAAAGTGGAATCTAGTTCCTACTGTTACTCCTGTCTTCTCACTTGGTATATGCTGATCTTTGTACATAAAACAAAAGACAAAGAGTAAATATTACACCAGGACACTAAACATAACTAAACTTGATGCACAGGAC
The DNA here is from genome assembly GCA_902168325.1 of Peromyscus nudipes. NCBI lineage: Eukaryota > Metazoa > Chordata > Mammalia > Rodentia > Cricetidae > Peromyscus > Peromyscus nudipes. The sequence goes on from CABHPH010143060.1 coordinate 52,848, forward strand.
TGTTTGCTACATTTCCTGTTTACATTACAAAGACACAAGAATGAAGGAATGGATATTCAGAATTGCAACTCAAAACAATAAAAGGGATTATGAAAATAGGTAAAAAAATTACATCAATAACATTTAAGAACATAAATGAAGTACAAATGAAAAGCAAACAAAAATAACTGCAAATGAACAGGAAACTGTATCATGATGTCTAATTCCCTTTCAGTCTGCTCCAAAGTAAGGGAAGGAATATTAACACAGAGGATTAAACTTTTGTTGAACAGAAACTTATAAATGAAAATGTAATCTAAAAAGGATTACCAGTAGGATCAAACACCACTACCATGACTAAGAATTTGGCATATGGACCCAAATGGCTAATTTCACTTCCAAAGTCAGCACACACACAGACTATACTCCTGCCTCAATGGCATTCCAGTCAGACCGGCCCCCTTTCAATGCCTGGACCGTTAAGAGCCATCACATGTTTCTTCCTGTAGTCCTCTCTGTACTCATCCTCCACCCCGTGCTTTGACTTCACATCCTTAGGTCTTACTGTAAGTGCTACTTTCACAACAGGTCCTCCCAACATTAGACGCCTCGAGTGGCACACAAGTCTTTCATTGTGGCTGTAATTTGCATTTCTGTGCTTATTGCTTAGTGCCTTCTAAGACTCTAGGACTGTGTGTGGGTCAGGAACCCTATCTGCAGAGGTGTGACTTACAGTACATACACTCAATAAGTATCTGTCAAGTGAATGTCTCTATATGTTAGAACCCAGGAATGTGACCCATCCTTTATCTTACAGAGAAGAAGAAAACTTTTCAGAAAAAATGGGTCGTACCAGGGGCAGAAAAGCAAGCCATCTAACTTTTCACTAGTTTGACTTTTCAAATGTAAACTTATGATGGATATTGACTCCATAGAAAACTTAGAGGTTCCCGTCACTACTTAATTTTACTATGTTAAATATAATTATTAGCAAAAAATAAAAACCACTGTAGTGCATGTGTTCTTTAGGACCTTGTGCATGTTTCTCAGGACTTGCCATGTTAAGTAGACACTGTACTGCTAAGCAAGAACTACTAGTTTTTAAAAACATATATTCACAGGTATATCATAAAATAATGCTGGATTGCACATTAGAGGTGAGAATCCCTTCTGCCCACGGCAAAGGCTTTTCTAAACACAGAGGCACTGAAGGCATTATTGTACACTTCCATTTTTAGCAGTCTATGGCAAGGCAGAAGTATTGGCTCTGTGATACATGGATGCATTCACTAGATAGTTCTTTGTCATGTTATCAGAATATAGCCGCTAGCCCAATGCTGTATAAACGTTCTCTTCGGAAGCTTTTAAACTAGAATTTCATGACTAACTCTGTATTGAATGTCCTTATACTTTGACCTAGCAGACTGAAGGAGAACAGGGATGAGAGGGGAGAAGATGTAAAAGACACATTAGCAGAAAATGATGTGAAGTTACATCAGTAAGAGAAACTAATTTGTCAACATAAAATCAGCATAATTACGGTGATACTTACAGAAAGCATGTCAGTTTAGGTACTTGAGAAAGGTCACAGAATAACCATCTTTTGCCCCTTTTAGCCCAGAAGACTAACTTATATATTTTATATTTCATCCCAAGTTATGATGATGGTTCTATAACATCCCAACATGCCGTAAGAGAATAGCTAAAGGGACAAGCTCTTTTACTCTTGATACAAAGATTCACCAGAGGCAGCCATGGCCAAGAAACAAACCTATAAATGGAATTCTAAGGAAACATGCAAATTTTTACAAGTGAGTTATATTTATAATTATGTGCCAATAGGGAAATCTAACACCGTGCAATATAAAAACAGGAAAGGAGTTAGAACTCTGACATGACCTGTCACCACTGCTCAACTGGGTGATGCTGCTCTTTGGGACAAATGTGACTGAGGGCAAAACTGGAGCTACTCTTCACTTTAATGGCTGCTATGACTTCACTTCTTCCAGTATCTTTTTTGGCTGGTGATAGGATTTGAACCCAGGGAAATCACCACTGAGTTCTGCCCAGTTCATCACCAACACCTCAGCCCCCTTCTTGTAAGGAAGGCAGTGTTAGTTCTAGAACCCAGAAATCCAAACAAATGAAAAGATCAACTCCTGAGCCTATAGCTCCACAAATATTCTATATGAAAATCAGTGTAGAGTTAACTGTATTATATTTATTCTTATACATAATATAACAAAAGGAATAAAACCAGAAAAAAGTACATATCTTCCTTAACCCAGTGAGTGTCTACATTAAAATGGGAGGATTCTGATTCACTCTTTCAGAAAACCAACTTAAGATACAAATACTCCTAAGCAGAAGTCTTTCTTTTTTTTTCTTTTCTTCTTCTTTTTTCTTTTGGAGACAGGGTCTCACTATGTAGCCCTGGCTCTCCTGGAACTCACTATGTATATCAGGTTGGCCTTGAACTCACAAAGATCTGCCTGCCTCTGCCATGTATCACTATGCCTGGCTCCTAAGCAGAAGTCTTAATGGCTACATTCGTTTTGCTAGTATAGATAACAGAACATAAAAGATGAAGGGAAAGAAAGGATTTTTTTTTTGGTTTTTCAACACAGAGTTTCTCTGTGTAGCTTTTAGAGCTTGTCCTGGAACTCACTCTGTAGACCAGGCTGGCCTTGAACTCACAGAGATTCACCTGCCTCTGCCTTTGCCTCTGCCTCCCGAGTGCTGGGATTAAGGGCGTGTGCTCCACCACCGCCTGGCAAGAAAGGATTTTTTAAGGTTCTTTTTTCCTAAGTCATTAGTTGCTTGTCCTAAGTTAGTGACAGAGATGCCCAGGACTCAAGGTTCCTCCTGACAACTGTGTCAAAATTCTCTTCACCAGGCCATGTAAGATGAAGTTGCCTACTCCTCACAGTGTGATGCTGTAGAGCACAGCAAACAGATACAGGAGTTGTAGGCAAATGACTAAGCTAATGATCAGGATCTGATTCTACTGCCAACCTTCTTAGACTAGAATGGAAATGTACTGAGGGATACAGATATCCAGAAGATAAATAAAGCACTCTTTGTACATACTGTTCTCATTTTAATATAAATTGGCTTCTCTAAAATTCTAACACTGGCAATACACCATAAGCAAACAATACTCATGACGATATAATCTCATCACATTTGTTCATGGAGAATCTGTATTGTAAAATTCAGACTGCCATATTAATTTAGGTTTCATTTCTATCTAAAAGCTTTTCTTTCTGCCCTTACCATTATCTTCTACAATAAGTTATGAGTTCCCACTAGGGGTCCAAACCATATGACAACTAAGTCTTAACCCTATGTCTCTATTACCTCAGAAAATGAGTAACTAGTGCTGATTAATGCATCATTACACCTTAGTCTTTTGGTTTCTGGTTGGTTTGTATTTTTCCAGACAGGGTTTCTTTGTGTAGCTTTGGCTGTCCTAGAACTAGCTCTGTAGACCAGGCCAGCCTCTGCCTCCTGAGTGCTGGGATTAAAGGTGTGCACCACTACTGTCTGGCTTTGTTTCTGTTTTTTGAGACCGAGTCTCATGTGTCCCGAGCTAGCTTCAAACTCTCTATGTAGCCAAGTATAACCCTGAACTCTAATCTTCCTGTCCCACCCCCAAGTGCTGGGATTGCAGGCGTGTACTATCATACCCAGCTTAAAGCAATGAGCATTCTACTACCAAACCTAAAACTACTTCATTATGAAGGACAGATGTGGACAACAGAAACATCAGTAACCTATGCATCTCTGACAGAGGGTATGCAGCACACCAAGAGCCGGAGGCAACGACTCAGCTTGGGACCTCGAGGTCAAACAGTTTCATATCCTACAAAAAATAATGATGGTGACAACAGATAACTTTCTGAGATTCATGATTATAAACCCTACAAGTTATTTCTGGCAGAAGCTCCAGACCTGTAGACAGGTTCAGAAACCAGATACAGCAAGACAGCCACTGTTGACAAAGGAGAGCTAGGCACTCCTGACTCTTTTACAGGACTAAGTCCGCTGTAGTCCTCTTATTTGTGAGGTGCCACGGATTCTTTAGGCTAACCTCAGGCTTTCTCTGCTCCTGCTCATTTTATCCCCATGTTTCACTAACCACATTTCTTCAGAGATGAAGCATCTAGACCACAGGACCATTTGTTGAACCCATTACACCAGAGTCTTAACTAATTACTGGGCAATTTAGGTCAGGCAGTCCTCCAGGTAGTCTTCAGAAGATGCTGCATAGTGTACTAAGTAGACTGTGCCCCACAGACAATGCCTGTGCTTAGTTTCTAGCCACACTGGCCTTCGTAGACCTCTAAGCACTGGAAGACTCAGAAGGACTGTTCATGAAATAAGTGGCTAAAGCAAGATTACCCAAAATTGCACAAAGAGGCATTTAGAACAAGAGCTGGTCCCTTTTTGCCTTTCTCACAATAACCTCACCAACCTTCCTACTAAAATGAACCAAGGGGATCGGTCGTAAAATGGGTCATGCCCATCACTGAAGAGATCTGATCCCTCTTCCGTCCCTGCGTCAGAGCCGGTGTCATCCACGAATGCCTCATCATCAAAATCCTCCATGTCATCCTGCTGTTCGTCAGCCAGTTCAGTGATGTCGGAATCGGCCGTGGAAAAAGTGGGGGAGGGTGTGCGGTCGGCAAGGCGCTCATTCACACAGCCGTGGAAAATGGGGGAGCTAGACACCAGGTAAGTCGCCAATTAACACAGGCAGGGAGAGAGGAATAGTTGGTTAAACAGGATGCTCAGGTGCCAACAGGACAGAATCCACTGACAGAATCAACATGGTAAAAGCAAATAGAAGAGCAAAAGGGAAAACCGAGCATAAACTGCATGGCTCAGGCAAAGGGAACAGGGCAGGTTGGAAAGATCTATCAGCCTCAGAATAAGAAAAGCAAAGAGCATCCATGAGTAGACCATCTCAGGTAAATATTATTGACTACAAAATGTTGATGTTCTCCATTTTACACAAAAGATCAGCATCCTGTCCTCCAAGAGCCACTCATAAAAAAAAGGGGGGGGGAGAGAGAGAGAGAGAGAAAGAGAGAGAGAGAGAAATAATGAGGCTTTAAGTGAATTCTCTTGTCAGCTCAGAGCAGAAAACCAGATGGATGGAACTGTGTATACCAAAGCAGCACATGCTAGAGTGAGACATGTTTGGCCAATCCACCTCTGCAAAGCCTAGTCTACTGTCAGGAGTGGAGTGGAAAAGGTTGACTTCAATAAAATACTATACTTTAGTAACTCTGTTCAGTCAATTCCTTTACATACCATCACAGGACAGGGCACTAAAGAGTAACTCGAAATCTGACACTAGTAACCTCAGGATTCACTGGGGCTGGAGAGCTGGCTCAGTGCTTAAAAGCACCAGCAAAGGACCAGGATTTGGTTCCCAGCACTCACACGGTAGCTCACAACCTTCTGTAAGTCCAGTTCCAGGGGATCCAATGCACTCTTTTGTCCTGGATGGGCATCAGGTACGTATATGGTACATAGGCATACATTCAGGCAAAATACGCACACACATAAAAATAAAATCTTTTTAAAAATTTTACATTTCCCTGCTTTTACATTTCTAAACCTCTTGAGAACTAAGCTCCAAACTCACCAAGGCACTTTTATTTTCATAAAATGTTGAGAGTGATGTACTCATAAAAGAAACTGAAGAGTCCTACCATGGTGTGCAATTAACTTGCCCTGGGTAATGACTAAAGCAAGACAAACTTCTTAAAAAAAAGAAAAGAGAAAGGACCAATAAGATTATGGAGTAACCACAGTCTGATAATATACACTGTGATTTCTATTTAAACTGTACAGGATTCATATAAGTTGTCTTTTTCTTCTCAGTCTACCTTGATCAACTATAAAACGTTTTTTAAGTTGAGAGTCCAAGATGACTGTCAAATACTTTGGCTAAAAGTCTGACAAAGCAATATGCATACTATGTGAAACTGAAGTAAACATATTAAATAATACAATGGTTCTGAGTGAATAAGATTAGAGAGGCCGTGGTTTTTTTATTTGTTGTTTTTTCTTCTAGTGCTGGGAATTGAACCTGGGACATCCTAGGTTGAGCTACAACCCCCGCCTGAGAAGGAGCTTTCATGTAATCTCCCCCGCTCCCATATTCTCTACCAACATTTAAAAAAAATTAAAGTACTTGTTATTATTTTCAAAAGACAACGAGGTCATTACATACCTTCCCACAAGTTTGAACCAGTGGAACCGATCGTAGAATGGATCACTGCCTGTCATGGCCGTTTCGCTTTCATCTTGGGCACTGGAGGCCATCTCACCTGCCCTGTCATACATCTCCCGCATTAAATCCAGTCTCTGCCTATTTAGCAAATACAGGGCACACTGAGTTAAGATCATGAGATTGCATTAAAACTTTGCTTTGGAAACTTCTTGCATGCAAGACATTTTTAAGAAGCCATTCCTATCACTGAATGCTATTAAAAAGAGGCACTGCCAAAAGACCAGAAACCAAAACACTGTGTGAGGAGAGAGAGAAGCCACCAAAGTAAAAAAACGGCCTATATAGTCAGATCTTTTCAGAAGTGTGTGTGTGTGTGTGTGTGTG
>CABHPH010143062.1:362-17462 GCA_902168325.1 Peromyscus nudipes
CAGGGTTTCTCTGTAGCTTTGGAGCCTGTCCTGGACTAGTTCTGTAGACCAGGCTGGCCTCGAACTCACAGAGATCCGCCTGCCTCCGCCTCCTGAGTGCTGGGATTAAAGGCGTGCGCCACCAACGCCCGGCTAAGTGTAAAGAGTTTTATTATAAAACTTCTTCTGGATGTTTTGCTAAAACTTTTCAAAGTGTGTTAATACTTAGATTGAGAATATTGCTTTTCAATATGGGTTTGTAGGAATTGTATAAATTTGGGTTCCTCTAACTAGGTTTGGGACTTTGTTTAAAAAATTATAAAGAAAAGGAGGAGTTATGAGGTTGAATTATGTTTCCAGAAATTATGTTTAACCTATTGATATTAATGCACCCTGGTTTTGTGGAGTTAAGAAAATATTTAAGTTTGATGTGAATATATCAAAGTTTTTCCTATGTTCTGTTAGCAAGAAAATTCAAATGATTAAGAGTTAAAGTTGTAAGTCGGAGAAAATTGTTAACTATATATGGCACCACATATGCTAATTCAATTGGTTCTGTTAAGAGTTTGCTTTGTGTTGTAAGATTGGGAGAATTGTGACTATGTATAGCAATATTTATGTTAACCTGTTAATGGTAATGATGAAGCTAAGAGATTCTTTAAGTTTGTAGTCACCTTAAGAGTTTTTGGTTTAGAAGGGGCTTGAGGCAGCTAAGACTGCTGTAGTCACCTTGGACCTAATTCAAAAGAGAAATGCCATCTATATCATCCTCTAATCCCATACTGGGAGGTGTAACAGGTATGGAGATTGCTGTAAGCCATTAATAGTTATTTTTTATATATTAAGAAAGGGGGACCAGTGGGACCCCGTTCTCGGGTTCCTGTGGCTTTACCCAGCATGTCAGCATAGAGGATGATTAGGACCACGGGCTTGAGTGCAGGTGTCTGAGATGGTCTGCACTTGGCTGTGCTTGGGGGAGGAGGTAATTTGCTCCACTATTTGGCATCTCTATAAAAACCCTGGGGCCAAGACAGTCGGGGCCTGTTGGAAAAGGTTCCAGGCCCTCTCGAGACTATCCTTTATTTTCTATCTGTTTATCTCCACAAGATTCTCCACAATAAATCCTTCTATCTAATATTTCCTGCTGCTCACACTCAAGAAAACTCTGGGAAGCTGTGGAGTTGGTGGGAAAATGCCGCACAGGCCCCCAATCAGTTTGAGTCAAACAACCGTGTCCAGAGGGCCTAGTCCAGTCCCATGGGGGTCCACAGCCACCAGTCCACAGTTCATGGGCTTCCACTAGTGTGGCTGGTCATCTCTGCACATCCTCCCATCAGGATCTCGATGTGCCTCACCTGCAGTATCTCTCCTCTCTCTCATCAATTGGATTCCCGGAGCTCAGCCTGGTGCCTGGCCATGGATCTCTGTATCTGCCTCCATCAGTCACTGGACAAAGGCTCCATGATGACAGCTAGGTTATTTGCTAGGTTGGTCTCCAGAGTAGACTGGTCCAGATACCCTCTGGACCACTGCCAACAGACCAAGGCAGGGTCAACCTTGTGGATTCCTGAGAGCCTCCCAAGCACCCTGCCTCTTCCTATTCCCATGACGTCCTCATCTATCATGGGATCTTTCTCCCTGCCCTCCCACTCTGTCCCTGTTCCAGCTTGACCCTCACATTTCCCTATGTTCTCATTCCCCTCTCCTCACCCTCTGCCACCCATCCACACCCAGTCCACTCCTGTAGATCTCATCCACTTCTCCTTCACAGGGTCATCCATGTGTCCCTCCTAGGGTCTTTCCCTGTTAGCTAGCCTCTCTGGAGCTGTGGGTTGCAGTCTGGCCATCCCTTACTTCACATTTAGTATCCACTTATAAGTGAGTACATGCTATGTTTGTCCTTCTGAGTCTGGGTTACCTCACTCAAGATGATATTTTCTAGTTCCATCCATTTGCCTGCAAATTTCATGATATCATTGTTTTTTACTGCTGAGTAGTACTCCATTGTGTATATGTGCCATAAATTCTTTATCCATTGTTCAGTTGAGAGGCATCTAGGTTGTTTCCAGGTTCTTGCTATTATGAATAATGCTGATATGAACATAGTTGAGCATGTGTCCTTGTGGTAAGATTGAGCATTCCTTGGGTATACGCCCAGAGTGGTATAACTGGGTCTTGAGGAAGACTTATTCCCAATTTTTTGAGAAACTACTATACTGATTTCCAGAGTGGCTGTACAAGTTTGCATTCCCACCAACAGTGGAGGAATGTTTTGCTTTCTCCACATCCTCTCCAACATAAGCTGTCTTCAGTGTTTTTGATCTTAGCCATTCTGACAGTGTAAGAAGGTATCTCAGGGTTGTTTTGATTTGCATTTCCCTGATGACTAAGGATGCTGAGCAATTCCTTAAATGCCTTTTAGCCATTTGAGATTCTTCTGTTGAGAATTCTCTGTTTAGCTCTGTAGCCCATTTCTTAATTGGATTGTTCAGTATTTTGAAGTCTAGCTTTTTGAGTTCTTTATATATTTTGGAGATCAGCCCTCTGGCAGATACAGAATTGGTGAAGATCTTTTCCCATTCTGTAGGCTGTTGTTTGGTCTTATTGACCATGTCCTTTGCTCTACAAAAGCTTCTCAGTTTCAGGAGGTCTCATTTATTAATTGTCGCTCTCAGTGTCTGTGCTACTGGTGTTATATTTAGGAAGTGGTCTCCTCTGCTAATTTGTTCCAGACTACTTCTTACTTTCTCTTCTATCAAGTTCAGTGTAACTGGATTTAAGTTTAGGTCTTTGATCCATTTAGACTTAAGTTTTGTGCATGTGACAGATATGGATCTATTTGCAATCTTCTGCATGTTGACATCCAGTTATGCCAGGACCATTTGTTGAAGATTTCTTATTTCCATGGTATGGTTTTGGCTTCTTTATAGAAAATCATATGTTCATAGCTATGTGGATTAGGGTCAGGGTCTTCAATTCGATTCCATTGGTCCACATGTCGGAATTTATGCCAGTACCGAGCTGTTTTTATTACTATAGCTCTATAGTAGAGCTTGAGGTCAGGGATCATGATGCCTCCAGAGGTTGCTTTATTATACAGGATTCTTTTAGCTATTCTAGGTTTTTTGTTTTTCCATATAAAGTTAAGTATTGTTCATTCCAAGTCTGTGAAAAATTGTGTTGGGATTTTGATGGGGATTGCATTAAATCTCCACATTGCTTTTGGTAAGTTTGCCATTTTTACTATGTTGATTCTACCTATCCATGAACATGGGAGATCTTTCCATTTTCTGATATCTTCTTAAATTTCTTTCTTCAGATACTTAAAGTTCTTATCATACAGGTCTTTCACTTGCTTAGTTAGAGTTACCCAAAGGTATTTTACATTATTTGTGACTATTGTAAAGGGTGATGTTTCTATGATTTCTTTATCAGCCCCTTTTTCATTTGTGTATGTTTTGATGAACCATTGTAATTCTTGATATTCTATAATAATAATTCAAACTACAAAATCATTTCATATGTCCTCAATAATTGGGTTAACGTCTTTGTTTTTTGATTTCATCTATTTAAAAATGTTTGAACTGGGTTTATGTGTATATCCTTTTTCCATGATGTGTGCGTGGCAGTGAGAGGACAGCTTATACATGTCTGTTATCCACTGATCCTATGAAAGTTCTAGAGATGAAATCCAGGGAATCATTTGGAATCCAGTGACCTCAATGGCAATTGATTGGGTGTTAAAAATATTTATGTATGTGCTGGTATGTGAGTGTGCATATGCCATATCACTAGTGTAGAAAAGGAGAAAAATTTGTAGTAGTGATATGGGTTTCTTAGAGATTGAACTCAGGACATTAGGATTAGCAGCAACCATGTTTACTCACAAAAACTATTCTCTGACATTCATTTGTTGTTCTGAGAAAATGTTCTGAACAGATGTTTAGTCCTGATAATAAACTAACTCATTCCACCTTCAATAAAAACAAAAACAAAGACAGCAGTATATCATTTCCATATGCAAATAAGATTTATTATTCAATTTCTTCTATATTCCACTATATTTCAATGAAAACCTATTTACAACATGAAAAGACAATATTTTAGTGATTTAGTGTATCAACTAATCTTATTTGAGCATCAATGAGACTGCTCTGCTAGAAATGTCTGTATTGTGCAAAGCTGTGACCTAATCTTGATCACCTAATGAGGATGGACAAAAGTAGACCCCATAAAATTGTCTTCAATTCTCCACATTTCTATCATGACTTACATTACACAAACAAGCACACACACACACACACACACACACACACACACACACACGCACACATACACATAAGCATGCACATACACCAGAAAAAAATTTAATGTAGTGCTCGCTTTGGCAGTATGTATACTAAAATTGAAACAATACAGAGAAGATTAGCATCGTTCCTGTGCAAGGATAACATGCAAAATTGAGAAGCATTCCATATTTTTACAGACGTTATGCAGATACTAAGTGACCATGGATGCCAACCCAGGTTATTATACCCAGCAAAACTCCCAATCAATATTGATGGAGTAAACAAAACATTCCATGATAAAACCAAATTTAAACAATATTTCTCCACAAATCCAGCCCTACAAAAAGCACTTGAAGAAAAAATTCAACCTATGGAAGTTAGATACACCCATGAAAACACAGGCAATAGATATTCCCATACTAACAAATAACAAAGAAGGGAAACCTACAAGACCATTACCAAAAAATAACAGGAATTAACAATAACTGGTCATTAATATCCATCAATATCAGTGGTCTCAATTCACCTATAAAAAGACACAGGCTAACAGAATGGATACAAAAACAAGATCCATCCATTTGCTGCATACAAGAAACACACCTCAATGTCAAAGTCAGACACCACCTCAGAATAAAAGGCTGGAAAAAGACGTTCCAATCAAATGGATTTAAGAAGCAGGCTGGTATAGCTATCCTAATATCTAATAAAATAGACTTCAAACTAAAATCCATTGAAAGAGATCAGGAAGGATACTATATATTTATCACAGGGAAAATCTGACAAGATGAAGTCTCAATTCTAAATATTTATGCCCTAAATACAAGGGCACCGACATTCATAAAAGAAACATTACTAAAGCTTAAATCACACATCAAACCCCATACACTAGTAGTTGGAGACTTCAACACCCCACTCTCACCAATGGACAGGTCTGCCAGACAGAAACTTAACAGAGAAATAAGGGAACTAACAGACATTATGACTCAAATAGACTTAATAGATATCTACAAAATATTCCACCCTAACACAAAAGAATATGCCTTCTTTTCAGCACCCCATGGAAACTTCTCCAAAATCAACCACATGCTTGGCCACAAAGCAAATCTCAACAGATACAAAAAAATTGAAATAACCTACTGTGTTCTATCAGACCACCATGGCTTAAAGTTAGATTTCAACAACAACAAAAATTACAGAAAGACTACAATCTCATGGAAACTGAATAATGTCCAATTGAATCACCAATGGGTCAAGGAAGAAATAAAGAAAGAAATTAAAGATTTCCTAGAATTCAATGAAAACGAATGTACAACATCCCAAACTGATGGGACACCATGAAAGCAGTGCTAAGAGGAGAAAATTCATAGCTTTAAATGCCCACATAAAGAAATTAGAGAAATCTCAAACTAGTGACTTAACAGAACAACTGAAAGCTCTAGAACAAGAAGAAGCAAACTCACCCAGGAGAAATAGACACCAGGAAATAATCAAATTGAGGGCTGAAATGAACAAAAGAGAAACAAAGAGAATAATACAAAGAATCAATGAAACAAAGAGTTGGTTCTTGAGAAAATCAACAAGATAGATCAGCCCTTATCCAAATTAACCAAAAAGCAGAGAGAGAGAGAGAGAGAGAGAGAGAGAGAGAGAGCATCCAAATTAACGAAATCAGAAATGAAAAGGGGGGACATAACAACATACAATGAGGAAATCCAGAGAATCATCAGGTCATACTTCAAAAACTTGTACTCCACAAAATTGGAAAATCTGAAAGAAATGGATAGGTACCCCATACCAAAGTTAAATCAAGACCAGACAAACTATTTAAATAGACCAATAACCCCTAAGGAAATAGAAATGATCATCAAAAGTCTCCCAACCAAAAAAAAAAAAGCCCAGGAACTGATGGTTTCAGCACAAAATTCTAACATATTTTCAAAGAAGAGCTAATACCAGTACTCTTCAAATTGTTCCACCCCACAAAAATGGAAAGAACATTATCAGATTCTTTTTATGAGGCTACAGTTACCCTGATACCCAAACCATGCAAAGATACAACAAAGAAAGAGAACTATAGACCAATCTCCCTCATGAACATTGATGCAAAAATACTCAATAAAATACTGGCTAACTGAATCCAGGAACACACTAAAAAAGTTATCCACCGTGACCAAGTAGGTTTCATCCTAGGGATGCAAGGATGGTTCAACATACAAAAATCTGTCAATGTAATATACCATATAGATAACCTGAAAGAAAAAAAAACATGATCATCTCAATGGATGCTGAAAAAGTCTTTGACAAAATCCAACACCCCTTCATGATAAAGTTTCTAGAGAGATCAGGAATATAAGGAACATACCTAAACATAATAAAGGCAATTTACAGCAAGCTGACAGCCAGCATCAAAGTAAATGGAGAGAAACTCAAAACGATTCCACTAAAATCAGGAACAAGACAAGGCTGTCCACTCTCGCCATACTTATTCAATATGGTACTTGAAGTTCTAGCAAGAGCAATAAGACAACAAAAGGAGATCAAGGGGATACAAATTGGAAAGGAAGAAGTCAAACTTTCATTATTTGCAGATGATATGATAGTATACATAAGTGAAACCAAAAATTCTACCAGGGAACTCCTACAGCTGATAAACTCCTTCAGTAAGGTGGCAGGATACAAGATTAACTCAAAAAGATCAGTAGCCCTCCTTTATACAAGAAATTTTTATATTTGACTTTTACTTTGACTGATGTATCCATTTCTTCTATTATATCCCCAGTGCCTGTGATCCTTTCTTCCAACTCTCTATTCTATTGGTGAACCTTGGCTCTGTACTTCCTGTTTGTAGTCCTAAATTTTTTATTTCTGGAATTCCCTCAGTTTCTGGTTTCCTTATTATTTCAGTTTTCATTTTCAGGTCTTAAACAATTTTGTTTTCTTTGATGATTAGTTTGTTTTATCTTGGCATAATTTACATTGTTTATTGGTTTACTCCAATTGTTTGTGTTTTCCTAGGTTTCTTGGAGGAATTTATTGATTTCCTCCAATTGTTTGTTTGTTTATCCTTTCATGAATTTACTAAGGTATTCATTCATTTTCTTTTTAAGAGCCTCTATCATCTCCATATATTTGGTTTTAAGGTTTTTCCCTGTATTTAAACTATGTTAGATTATTCAGGGCCTGCTGTGGTAGGATAGCTGGGCTCTGGTGGTAACATATTGCCCTGGCTGTTATTAATTATGTCCCTATGTTAGGCATCAGGTTTGGGGTGATTGTAGGTCAAGGTGCTGGTTTCTGACTTTATCTTGGTTAATGGGAGTTTTGTTCCTGGGTTTCTGTTTCTTCTCTTGAGTTTCAGAGTATATGTTTGCTGAGTGTTTCCTTTTTTCCTGGACTTATTGAATCGTGTGTTCAAGGGAGAATGCTTGCTGGTGTTGGAAACTAGGGGAAGGGGAGATGAGGGGTAGATGATCTTTGGGATCTACAGGAGACATGGAGAGTGGAGAGGGGAAGCTGCCTCTGGTGGTCTACTGCAGTAATAGGGGGCAACTGTTAAAATCAGGTCTGGGATGAGAGATAATGAGGTAGATCTGTGGACAGCCTTCTGGAAGATATGACAATTAGTTGATCAAGGGTGCTGCCCCAATTGGGTGCTTTGACATAGATATGAGGTGGGAAGGGCAGGGCAGGTGGGGATAGTCTTTGGATTTCACAGGAATTTTGAACAGGAGGAGGAGAAGCTGCAGCTGAAGTTCTGTTGCAGCCCTAGGGACAACCCTGAGTATTGGATCTTGGGTAATAGAGATTGGGGAAGGTCTATGGGTAGCCTATCTGGTCTCATACCCAACATGCTAATACTGATTCATCAAGTTCCCAGGGTTCATTTTTTTACTTCTTTCTTTATTTTTGTTTTTGTTGTTATTTAATCTGTAAAAGACTCAGCTTATTGGATAAAAAGTACTCTGTGGGCTGTGCATGACACTCAGCAAATATTCTTCTTGGGGTGACCTTAGTTCAGAAACTAACACTCAAGTTGAGAGGCTCATAACCACCTGATATTACAGATCCAGGGATCCAACACACTCTGGTATGTCACTTGTACACACATAGAAAACCTCTCTCACACATAAAACATATAAATAAAAATGAGGATATACTTGTTTTCAAAAAATGCTTATGACTTATAAAACAATTAGAGGAAAACAGGTTGCTTTAGGTATATAATACAAATCATACAACATTGATTTAAAAATCTTATCTAGCACTTGATTTGACAATTTTTCATTTCCCACTCTGATGCAGACTTACATCCAGTCATCAATCATAGGAAACAAAAGGATTTTGAAATTATTCTAACAGACATTCTTTCCTTTATTAAAACATGAGATAATTTCAGTACTCAAAATCTTTTCCTACAATGTAGAACTATCAGACTTCAAGTGAAGCCATCCAATTTTGCTAGAACAGTCCTTCTCACTCAACCTATTTTCTATTATCGGCTAAGGAGAGAACTGGGATGCAGAAAGTAAATGGTGGTCAGTGATTTTTTTATTTTGATTTTCATTATAATCTTACAGTTCTTGTTCAAGAGACCATGTTAACTATGTAGGTCTCTCTTTGTGTCTCCTTTATTCAGTTCTACCACCTAGGTTTTGTCAATTTTTTATTAGTTGTAATTTGGTTATATTTTTTCTGCAAAATGATGGACCTCCCCCTATTTTTATTTTCTGAAAAATTACTATATTATGTTATGACTTCATTGAGTTTATTGGTTTGGAGACTTTCTGAGGAGAAACAGCATTAGTTTACTCTTTTTGATCTTAGAAGCTTGTTTCTCCTCACTTCTTGGCATACATGTGTTTTCCAGTTTTTATTATCATCAATGTTTGCATTGTTTCTATTTAAGTTCTTGACATTGTTGATAAATTGGCTTTTGGTTTTTAAAACCTTCTGATATATTATTGTCTCTGTGTCCTAGTTACTTCCAGCTGTCAACATACAGAGCCTTTAGTCATCTGTGGGAACCTCAGTTGAGGATGTGACCCTTCAGAATGGCTGGGTGCTATGTCTTTGAGAGATTTTGTTGATTGCTGATTGATGTATGAAGGCCCTCCCAGGGAGGGTGCAATATCTCTAAGAAAGTTGGCCTGGGCAGGATAAGAGAGGTAGCTGAGCATGACACAATGGCCAAGTAACAGGGAAAGCTACTAAACAGTAGTTTAGTTAAATGATTTTTGTCTCTATTTGCTAGCTTGAACTTCTATTCTAAGTTCCCACAATGATGGATTGTGACCTGGCAGAATCAGCCAAATAAACCCATGCATTACCTGTGGTGCTTTTGGGTAGATAACCCAATCACAACAAGAACCAAGATAGAACATAATGTGGTACACCAAAAGTGATTTTGTTCCTGCAAAGGACAAGGGAACGATGACTTTTGCCAAAAGGTTAAATATATCCATCCAGATTTACATGCCTCAGACTCTCTCATGTAAGTGCTGGCAATTGGGCCCACTTATATGCAAGATCATCAAGAGCTCTTAACTTCTGAGCTGTCTCTCTTGTACTGTGTTGATTACTTATGATCAACATTTATGTTGCTAATGGTTTCATCTGTCTATTTGCAGCTGATTAAATGCATAGTTCCTTTTGGTAAGATTTATTAAGGTTACCATTTAAACTGAAGCAATTCAGGTATCTAGAAAATGAATGCAGAACTCAACTGATTATGTATCTCTTTGTAGAAACTTCATTTAAAAAAACCTCTGAGTTCTTCCTATCATTTTTATTTGTTTGATTGATTTTCACAAAGGAGACAGGTTCTTAATTTTTACATCTTGCTCTTGTAGAACTGATTGCATAGTATAGGCTAGCTTTCAACTCAGATGCTGGTATACCTGCCTCTTTTATCTTCATGCTGGGATTAAAGGCATGAGTCAATACACCCAAATTACTCATCTATTTTGTAGTTAGTAACTATTCATAGTTTCTCTAACATGTAATCAGTACTGATGATGGGTTATCTTGTCACTCTATCTGGTAATATATATTCTCCTACAAGGTGATATCCCATTCAAAGCATTCCAAAATGATAGAAGTAAATTCCCTATTCAGTTTCCTTCTAAAGTGGCTAAATGATAATATTATTATACTTGTATCATAGAATAAGTGTTTCAAACACCAGAATTATATGACTATACTGTTAAAGAAGCCTGCATTTACAATGATGTCAGTATCATATGTCTTGTTGTATGAATGGGCATGACACATTTACATATGGCAAATTTTAGGATGCAGTGACCTATAATGATGTGCATGTAAACTTCACTAAGGAAGAGTGGGCTTTTCTGGATCCTTCCCAGAAGAATCTCTACAAAGATGTGATGTTGGAAACTTACAGAAACCTCACTGTTATAGGTAATACTGTAAATTTTCCTTCACATTTTAAAATAAGGGGACAGCTACTTCCTGGTTATAGATACTCTTCTGTAATTTGATTGAGTCTGAGGAAGAATGAGGTGAAGATATTAAGCATGGTTTTAAGGATAATTGAAGGGAGTTACTTTAATTTTTCACAATTTCCTATAATATTTCTTATATTTCCTGGTATAATATTCTAGGCTACAAGTGGGAAGATAATATTGAAGAGCACTGTCAACGTTTTCAAAGACATGGAAGGTAATTTTCATGTGCAACCTGATATAAATGTTCCTCTGAATTGTATCTGTAACTTTTAAATAATAGCAACAGTATAAATAATTACAGTTTAAAGTACATTGATGACCATTAAATGATTTCAATACCATATACCTCAATGGCAAGTGAATTGTGTTTTCATGTCATTCTTTCAAGAATGAAGACAAGGAGTCAATGCCTTAGCAGATATCACCATTTGAATCATAGCTCCATCAGAGCTATGATGTAGAACTGACTGTCCATTTAGTTTCCTACTATTTATATTACAAAAGTTATGCTCATTAAATATGTAATAAGATTATGTTCAAAATCTTCTAATAAGCAAACAGTTCATAGTAAAATATTGTTGCTCGTATATTTGTTCTGACTTTGCTAAATTTAGTGAGAAGAGTAGTTAGAGTAAAGTGTTAAGAGGTGGTTGTTGTGGAGGAAACTTAATCCCCATACCACATGTTGGTGAAGAACATACAGAAAGGCCAAGTGTAAATGAAATGTGGAAATCTTTTAGTTCTTATTCTTCCATTCATAGGTATATCATATGTCACTTTGAAAATATGAACATAGGGACATGGAAAGAAGCAATATACATTTCTCCATCTCAGAACAATCAGAATAAATGCAATAATCCCCATGTTGAGTAGACTTGTTGAATCTGCTGCAAGTTTACAAAAAATGATTTTTCAGCTTCATTGGTTAATCCAGCAACAAACACACTGCAGTAAGTACCAGGATTGTGTAAATGCTTGTGTTTGTCCTGGTTCACTTTGGAAATATAGCTGGACTCACCATATAGGAAAATTTGTTAATGGAAGAAGTGAGATAAAGGTCTGAATTCATCCAGTTCTCTTCAATGGTGTGAAATCTCAAAGAGAAAACAGATGCCATCAATATGAGCCAGGTAATAAAGGATCTTACCATCACAGGAATCTTCAAATATGCAAAACAATCCTTAATGAAGGGGAAAAACTTAAGTGTAAATAATGGGATAAAATCTTAAGATCTTATTCCTCTTTACATTTAGACCAAATTGTAAAATAAATACATATAGATATACAGATTCAACATTGTAATGAATGTAGTAAATTTTTTACATATACTAATTTTCCATGTAGGTGTAGCCATCCTAATATCCAGCACAATAGACTTCAAACTAAAATCAATGAAAAGAGATCAAGAAGGGCATTACATACTCATCACAGGAAAGATCCACCAAGATGAAGTTTCAATTCTGAACATTTATGTCCCAAACACAAGCGCACTCACAAATGTCAAAGAAACATTACTAAAGCTTAAATAACATATAAAACCCCACACATTAATAGTGGGAGACTTCAACACCCCACTCTCACCACTGGAGAGGTCTGCCAAATAAAAACTTAACAGAGAAGTAAAGGACTCAACTGATGTTATGACTCAAATGGACTTAATCAATATCCACAGAACATTTCATCCTAACAAAAAAGAATATACCTTCTTCTCAGCACCCCATGGAACCTTCTCTAAAATCGATCACATACTTGGCCACAAAGCATATCACAACAAATACAAAAAAATTGGAGTAACCTCCTGTGTTTTATCAGACCACCATGGTTTAAAGTTAGATTTCAACAACAGCAAAAACTACAGAAAGCCTACAATCTCATGGAAACTGAATAATGCTCAACAGAATCACCAATGGGTCAAGGAAGAAATAAAGAAAAAAATTAAAGACTTCCTAGAGATCATTGAAAATGAGTGAACCACATACCCAAACTTATGGGACACTATGAAAGCAGTGCTAGGAGGGAAATTCATAGCACTAAATGCCCACATAAAAAAGTTGGGGAAAACTCACACTAATGACTTAACAGTACATCTGAAAGCTCTAGAACAAGAAGAAAATTCCTCAAGTAGAAAAGATACTAGAAAATAATCAAATTGAGGGAAAAATAAAAAGAGTTAATGAAAGAAAGAGTTGATTCTTTTAGAAAATCAACAAGATAAACAAGCCCTTATCTAAACTAACCAAAAAGCAGAGAGAGCATCCAAATTAAAAAATATCAGAAATGAAAAGGGAAACATAACAACTAACACTGAGGAAATCCAAAAAATCATTAGGTCATACTTCAAAAACCTCTACTCCACAAAAGCAGAAAATCTGAAAGAAATGGATAATTGTCTAAATCGATGGGTACCACATACCTAAGTTAAATCAAGACCAGATACACTATTTAAATAGTCCAATAATCCCAAAGGAAATAGAATCAGTCATTAAAATTCTCCCAACCAAAAGCAGCCCTGGACCAGATGGTTTCAGGGCAAAATTATACCAGATCTTCAAGGAAGAATTAATACCAATGCTCTTTAAATTGGTCCACACAATCGAATCAGAAGGAACATTACCAAACTCCTTCTATGAGGCTACAATTACCCTGATTCCCAAGCCAAACAATGATGCAACAAAGAAAGAGAACTATAGACCAATCTACCTCATGAACATTGATGCAAAAATACTCAATAAAATACTGGCAAACAGACACCAAGAAAACATCAAAACAATTATCCACCATGATGAAGTAGGCTTCATCCCAGGGATGCAAGGGTGGTTCAACATATGAAAGTCTGTCAAAGTAGTACACCATATAAACAGATTGAAAGAAAAAAAACCACATGATCATCTCAATGGATGCTGAAAAGGCATTTGACAAAATCCAACACCCTTCATGATAAAGGTCTTGGAGAGATCAGGAATACAGGAAACATACCTAAACATAATAAAGGCAATTTTCAGCAAGCCAATATCAACATCAAATTAAATGGAGAGAAACTCAAAGCGATTCCATTAAAATCAAGAACAATGCAAGGCTGTCCATTCTCCCCATACTTATTCAATATAGTACTTGAAGTTGTAGCCAGAGCAATAAGAGAACATAAGGAGATCAAGAGGATACAAATTGGAAAGGAAGAAGTCAAGCTTTCCCTATTTGCAGATGACATGATAGGATACTTGAGTGACCCCCAAAATTCAACCGAGGAACTCATACAGCTTATAAACACCTTCAGGAACATAGCAGGATACAAGATTAACTCAAAAAAATCATTAGCCCTCCTATATACAATTGACAAACAGGCAGAGAAGGAAATAAGAGATACATCACCCTTTACAATAGCCACAAATGATATAAAATACCTTGGGGTAACTCTAAGTAAGCAAGTTATGGACCTGTATGACAAGAACTTTAAGTCCCTGAAGAAAGAAATTGAAGAAGATGTCAGAAAATGGAAAGATCTCTCATGCTCATGGATAGGCAGGATTAACATAGTAAAAGTGGCAATCTTATGAAGACAATCTATAGATTCGATGCAATCACCATCAAAATTCCAACACAATTCTTCACAGACCTGGAAAGAACAAGACTCAACTTCGTATGGAAAAACAAAAATCCCAGGATTGCCAAAAGAATCCAATAAAACAACCTCTGGAGCCATCATGATCCCTGATTTCAAGCTCTACTATACAGCTACAGTAATAAAAACAGCTTATTACTGGCATAAAAACTGACACGTGGACCAATGGAATCCAATTAAAGGCCCTGACATTAATCCGCACACCTATGAACATGTAATTTTTGACAAAGAATCCAAAACTGTACAATGGAAAAAAGAAAGCAACTTCAACAAATGGTGCTGGCATAACTGGATGTCAACATGTAGAAGGCTGCAAATAGATCCCTATCTGTCACCGTGCACAAAACTTAAGTCCAAATGGATCAAAGACCTCAACATAAATACAGTTACACTGAATGTGATAGAAGAGAAGGTAGGAAGTAGTCTTGAATGCATTGGCACTGGAGATCACTTCCTAAATGTAACACTAGTAGCATAGACACTGAGAGAAACAATTAATCAATGGGACCTCTTGAAACTGAGAAGCTTTTGTAGAGCAAAGGACACAGTCAACAAGACAAAGCAACACCCTACAGAATGGAAAAATATTACTACTCTTGGGCATATACCCAAGGAATGGTCAATCATATCACATGCTCAGCTATGTTCATAGCAGCATTATTTGTCATAGCCAGAACCTGGAAACAACCTAGATGCCCTTCTACTGAAGAATGTATAAATAAAATGTTCTACATATACACAATGGTGTATTACTCAGCAGAAAAAAATGACATCATGAGCTTTGCAGGCAAATGGATGGATCTAGAAAAAAATCATCCTGAGTGATGTAGCCCAGACTCAGAAGGACAAACATGGTATGTAATCACTCATAGGTGGATACTAGATGTAAAGCAAAGGATGACTAGACTGCTACTTATAACTCCAGGGAAGCTACCTAGTAAAGAGGACCCTAAGAAAGACACAGAGATCACCCAATGACATATAAATGGATGAGATCTGCATGAGCAAAGTGGACATGAGGGAGGGAAATGAAGGCCAAGGGTTGGGGGAAAGAGGACTTGGGGAATGGGAGATCCCATCTGGATCAAAAACAGCGTGGCAGAACAAGGAAAGAGAGACTGTGATAGATGAAGACCCCATGGGAATAGGAGAAAGCAAAGTGCTTGAGAGGTCCCCAGAAATCCACAAAGATACTTCTACAATAGACAATGGCAATGGTCAGGAGAAAGCCCAAAGTGACCTACTCTGGTTCTCGGATAGCCAAACATCCTAACTGTTTTGGTAGAACTCTCATCCAATGGCTGATGGAAGCATGGCCAGGCCCCAGGTGGAGCTCCGGGAGTCCAATCGGCAAGAAAGAGGAGGGATTATATGAGCAAGAGATGTTGAGACCATGATTGGAAAAAGCACAGGAACAAATAGCCAAGCTAGTGGAAACACATGAACTATGCATTAATAGCTGAGGAGGCCCCAATTGGATCAGGCCCTCTGGATAAGTGAGACAGTCGACTGTTTGGGAGACCCCCAGGCAATGGGACCAGGATCTGCCTTAAAGCATGAGCTGGCTTTTTGTAGCCTGGGGCCTATACAGGGACACTTTGTTCAGCCTGAGTGATGGGAGGAGGGGACTGGACCTGCCTCGACTGAATCTACAAAGCTGAGCTGAATCCCTAGGGTAGTCCCTGCCCTGGAAGAGATGGGAATGGGGGGTGAATTGAGGACAGTGCAGGGTGGGATCGGAGGAGGGAAGACAGGGGAATCCGTGGCTGATATGTAAAATTAAATTCAATTATAAAATTAAAATAATAAAAAGATATAATTGTGTATCAAGTTGACAATGGATACAGTTGTGATAAGTATTTTTGGTTTCCAAATTTAATACATCTGGAATTAACTGAAACTCAAAATTGGTGGGGCATGCCTGTGAGGCAGTTTTGCTTAATTTTAAGAGAGAAGATCCACAAGTACTCCTGATGTTTACGTTAGGAAGACATTCTTTAATTTGGATATTAATGAGGGAAAAAACACCTTTAACTCAGATATCTTGAGCCCCCAAACCCCACCTGTAATCACAGCCAGGCCTTGTACTGGAAGCCCATATACAGAAATGGAAGAAGGAAGGTTTTGCTCTTTAGCTGTTTGCTCTCACCTTGCTAGTGAGTTCTTTCCTTCACCAGCAGTGGAGCCAACTACTTTGGGATTGCACACTATACTACTGATGGGCTGAGACTTCAAGCGTAGTGGACTGTGCAACTACTGGATTCTTGGACTTTGTCATCATAGCCAGCCAAGGTTCAATTAGCTGGACCACAGCCTGTAAGTCATTCTAAAAAGTAACCTCTAGTAAAATGTAGAAATTCATTCAATAAGTTGTTACCCCAAAGAACCCTAACCAATGCACCAAAGAGGTATATGACTTTTAGAGAAGTTTGGGCCTCACAACAGCCATATCTCAGTTATAAATTCCACATGGTCACATTCCCTTAACCTATTTTTAGGTGATACTTTGATGCTGGCCTACAAGGTTTCTATAGCTTCTGGGCAAGAAAGTAAAATAACACAAGTGTGAAATTTCTCAAATGGAACACACAGTTACTAATTAAATGAGGAATTATATGAGATGGGGAGGTTCTAGCTTAAGTGAGGAATGAAAAACAACATGTCTTAGCTTCTGTGGTCCAAGACGTGGCACACATACACAAACACACACACACACACACACACACACACACACACACACACACACACA
>CABHPH010143062.1:17472-30834 GCA_902168325.1 Peromyscus nudipes
CACACACACACACACACACACACACACACACACACACACACACACACCCTACCATCCACATGAAGATCAGAGAGTAGGTTCTTTTTACCCCTGATGTGACAGCTCCAGTCTGGAGACCACAGGATAACTTCCTTTACACATCAAATCTCTGCCTCACTCTCAGTCTCAGGAGTCAGATCTATTCCAGAGGAGCTTCACCAGAGTAAATCAGTCTCTGCAAGAACTTTCTCAATACAATCTGAGATCTGCTGTGGTAACAGAGCAGCTTCAACCACTTCTCCTTTTTTAGTTTTGCACAGAATCACTCTGCACCAGAGACATGTGCCCCTGATGCAGGCTCCATCCACTCCATCTAGTCATGAGGTTTTTCCATCATTGCTTATCTGGACCATAAAGAGGGATTCCTCATCCTACCTCTACCCCCAGGAGGGTCTTCTCAATTCTGTATTGCATCAGACAGGCTTAATAGGTGTTGTCAACCTAGAAGAGATCTAGCAAATCTGTTCCATTCTGACAGTCAGTGAGACTGGGGCAGGATCCTGAACCTATGAGAGCCCTGAATGGATGTGTGGCAGCCTAAGACAATTAGCATGCCTGTCCCTACAGTTTTCAATAAACTTCAGTCTTTGTTTGGGAGTGATCCAATCCACCTAATACAGCACACATGTCTTGGAAGACTAAGGTCAATTGCAGGGACTGGAGAGATGGCTCATCCTTTAAGAACATTTGTTGCTGTTTCAGAAGACCCACAGGACAGCTAACAAACATCTTTAACTTAAATTCCAGGTGGATTCTGTCCTCACCTGGCCTCTTTGGGAATTGCATGTATGGTAGCAAAACACCCATAAGTATAAAGAAAAGCACCACAAAATATCCTAAATTTTCTTGCAGGAAATTAACTCTGCTGTTCAGTTATCACTCATGTTTATTCCAAAAAAAAGCAGAGGCAAATTACTTTTTACTTCCTGATTTCCTTTATACAAGTTTAATGAATGTTCTCATTTCCTGAGAGGCCTGGAACAATACACTTGTGTTTGACTTTAATTTGGTCTACATGATGATTTTGTGAACATGTGTGTACAGTGTACCACATTTTACTGGTCGCTAAATATATGACCTCAAGGATACAATATGTCTAATTTTTCTATTATGTAGTGTGTATCCATGAGGTAGGCTATACCACCAATAGCAAGTTGCTATCCCCCTGTATAGCCCTGAGGCCTATGGCTCGGAAATCCTTGTGCAGCCTGAGTTTCCTGGAACTTAATGAGATACATCCAAGCCTGTGAGTTCTGGGTTTACAAGATTGTGAAACCTCATGTACTAAAGAAGAGTCTAGAGTGAAAAGTTTGAAATTTATTTTATTCATAAAAACATTCATTTTACTCAATGGGGGTTTTCAAAACAGCAGTCATTATATACAGTGTATAGCCTTAGCAAACTATTAAAACAATGACAAGAAGAAAAGTAATAACAAAAATTAACCCAACCTTAAACAAAAATGAAGAAAACCAAAAAGCAAAGAATAAATATCCCAAGATATAAAATGAAAAAATGAAAGAAATTTCAGTTTCCTTTGGAATTTCATTATGGAAGAGCAAAAGAAGTAAGGAGCTGGCTTATTCTCTATAGTAAATTATCTTCAGCAACACTTGCCCATGACATGTCTTCAGCTTCTGCACTGCACTAGAGAGAATCTTATGTTTTTGGTGTGGTCTGTCTGGATGGCAGTGTGACATTAACACCGTCTTCCTTGACAGAATTCCCATCACATATGGAGTCAGGGTTCTTAGTAATTTGTGTTGTGTTCTCTGTATATTAGACTTGTTTCTGACACAAACTTTTCCAAGGATAGTGAGCCAACAGATATGGATCTCATTGTGCCTTCATTGCCTGATGGTATGTTTATATTTGCCTCACTAGTGAGTTGACAGCTGAAAAGTGGTGGCATTTTCTGAGGAGGTCTTGAACCTGGAGTGTAGAATGTCATGCCTTCAAGGTGTTCTTGCTTCTTCCAGCCTTCTCAGGCTTCTTAACAGGTGCTGTCAGGGAAAATCAGTAAAGAAAATATGATTCAGAAACAGTTTGGCTGTGCACATGGCAAGAAAATCAGGACCTAGTAAACAAAAGTTAAGGAAGGAAACACACCCCATGAACACCCTGGCTGCTGGGGATGAGGCTCAATTGTGGCTGACTTGCCTGAGACATAGTGTTTCTGCTTCAGCAGCTCCATTTGCAGAAGACTCTCATCCTGGGCTGTGGTCTGCTCCAGTTTCTGCTGGAGGGTTTCAAACCTAGGGGAGGAAGGCAGCTGGGACACAAGCCTGGTGAGGACCTGCCATGTCAGCTTTTGAGGCCCCATCAGATCTACTCAGCTAGACAATCAAGCAGTACCTTTCAGCTGAGTTCATTCCCTGTTTCCCCAAGGGAAAACGGTCAGAGAGTTACTGGGCAGGATTTTTTTCTCATCTTTTAAAAACTACTGGACTTGAACTTGAAAATACACACTGTGCTGGATTAGAAAAAACAGCATATATTTCCAGCAGTCAAAAGATATTGTTTTGGAGAAATATCAGTATGACAAGGTCTGAGGCACTATTCAGGAATGATGTAGCTGGCCTTGATTAGATACCAGGTGAATGTGAACCTCCTGAAAAACTCTATGCCTGCCCTCTAGTGAAGACAACGCAGCAATGCAGAGAAGGCTCTGATTATTCCTACATCTCAGAACTCTGCATGGGATTAACTTGTCAACTCCTACTCTGTTTATGACCAGAGTAAATCCTCTCATGAGAAACTGATAAACACTGCAGAGAGCCTGCAATTAGCAGGAGGCTGCTGTTGCAAATCTGCCAAATGGTAGAAACTTATCTCTAAACATGTTGTTCCTGATATTAAATAAAGTTGCAGGACACACATTCCTTCATGGTTGATGATCCCCTCTGGCTACCATGGGAATATTTGTGGGGAGATCTAATCTAAGAGATGAGATACTCAGATCATGCTAGAGGACTCAGATTGGAAGAAGAGGACACAATCTCCATAGGATCAAGGAGAGAGCATATTGCTTCCTGGACATAAGTTCCTATTGACTGAGCCAGCAATGACACTCTGAGGTGTTCTTTCCCTGGCTGTGGCTGGAAGCTTTGCCAATTGAACAGAAACTCAAAGAGGACAGAGATCCAGGTACAGTGGACCCATTTGGATCCAGCTGCTTCTGGAAGCCTGGGCTCCTACCTCATCTGGGACACAGTGAATTGATGCTGCAGCCTTACTGCCAAGTCCCTTTTCTGGGTGAGCAACTCCTTATGCTTCAGCAGGGACTGTAGATTTTACTCAAGTCTTTGATGTTTCTGTTTCCAGCACTCCTGTACATATAGACACATGCACACACACAGACACAGACACACATACATACACTTGAACACACACACATGCACATGGATGCACACATACAAGCACACTGCATTGCATACATGTTTAGTTTCCCAGATAACACTATTGTAAGACAAGATCACTTGGGATGCTATGGAGAAGAAAGTGACCTTTCATTAACCCACACCTTTTCTACCCTTATTGTAGCCCAGAGGCAGGAAAACATAGGATGCTCTGAACACCGGTATGTGGAGAAGATTGTGTAACTTTACTCTGTTTTGATAATTTTTCATTTTATTTTTACTTTATATGTGCAGGTGTTCTGCCTGTGTGTCTGTATAACACATGCATGCCTGGTGACTTGGGAGAAGAACTCAGTGGGCAGATCAGTCAATGTAGTGCTTGTCTTGTAAACCTCTACACAGACAGGTGAACCCCAGGGTTCCTGACCAGTAATCCAAGCTCTCGTAGCAAGTTTCCCAGTCTGTTCATTGAAGGCTTAGTTCTCCAGCACAGGACCACTGTATGGCACTCACCAGACCCTTTCTCTCACACAATCCCTGTTCCTGCAAGGAGGGCAGCTTCCTCCTAAAGAAGCTTTCTAAACCACAGGTTGCCTCAATTTAGTCTCAAAGCAAATAGTCAGAAAACTAGAAAATCTCTAAAATCAGGAGTCTATATTAACCTTTCCTCCAAGTAAGATGATTGTGTCAGGGATTTCTTTGTGTGACAGAAGGTTGACTAACTCACGGCCAAATGATTGCATGTATTATTCCATGCTTAACAATATTCCATGGACCACGTTGTACATTTTCCCTCATCAATGAAAGGCATCTGAATAGTTTCTAGCTGGGGGTGTTCTGATGAGTCCTGCTGTAACCCTGTTGTCCCCAATATTCTCTGTGGATACCTACTTTACATTGTGAATCAATGGTCCATCCGGAGTCTGCAGTTCAACTTTCTGAATAATTGTACACAGCTTCTCACAGGGCTGCACCATCTCACACTCCTACCAATGTATGATAGTTCTCATTTCTCCCAACCCTCCATCAGGCCGATTTTCACTCAGTATGAAGAAGTTTGGAATAAAAGCAGTTTCTGAGTGCTGCAGACACAACATGGAGTGGGTGCTTTAGAGTATGGGGAGTCTAAGGGGGGCACTGAGACAGCCTCTCCTCACACCTCAGCATAGCTGTGGGACTTCTGCTGGGCTGAGATGCAGCCACAAGCACCTCTGCAGTTCAGAATTCCTCAGGGAATAAAGTCCAGGCCAAGCTGCAAGGACAAGGTTAGCTGAACCAAGGTTAGGCAAAGGTTAAAGGCAAATGGCAGCAGGAGATGAGGAGAACAAAACAGGATGCAGGGAAGTCATCAGTGTTGAGCCACCATTCACCCAGAGCAGAGAAGGACACAAACCCTCAGGCAGCCTTTCCTGCCTCTCAGTAGCCTCTTTCTCACCATCATCGACCCCATTACTTTGTTTTTCTCAAAAGGACTTCTTTGCAGATAAATAATTCTGCCTCTACAAATACTTGAAATACTTTTAGCTTTCATCCAATTTTTTTTTCTTTTTTTTCTTTTTCTTTCTTTTTTTTTTTTTTCCCAGACAGGGTTTCTCTGTGTAGCTTTGCACCTTTTTCCTGGAACTCACTTGGTAGCCCAGGCTGGCCTCGAACTCACAGAGATCCGCCTGCCTCTGCCTCCTGAGTGCTGGGATTAAAAGCGTGCACCACCAACGCCCGGCACTGTTGTTGTTAACTGTGTACATATGCAGAATGATGGGTAGCTCCATCTTTTCTTTGACTGATGCAAAGTGGTACGAACCAGATTAGGCACAGTACTTGCTCATTGAAGTCTCTCTCCATCATTCTTAAAGATGTTCCATTGTTCCATGAGTGAGTGAACATACACATAGAGGCTCAAACACATATTCTCATACCACAAAGAAACACATAAAACAACACAAAGACACACACACACACACACACACACACACACACCCCTTTCTTGAACCCAGAAAATCAAGGGAGAATACTAGAATCTTACAATACCTTTTGTACTACAGGGAGAGGTGGTGTTTCCTCCCCGCTATCTACAAGCCTCTTAGACTCAGCCAGGCTCTTCTGCCCTGGCCTGAACTTGTTTCCCCTCCTAGGGAAGTTTTTATTGCCAGACCCACTGATTGTACAGATAAATAACAACCTTTGCACAAATGAGTTTGACCACACAAGACCAAGTGCTCATGGAAGATGGCTGGACATGAAGCTTCCTGATAGATCCAAGTTGACCCATCATAGTCTCCTCACTAAACCTACCCAGTTTCTGACACAGAAGACATTGATAGCACTTGACAATGGAAGTCACCCACTGTCATTACCCAACCACTTTTGACCAGATTACAGTGCATATTATATGAAAACAGCCTCAGGTCAGACAGTAGGAGGCTACTTAGGTCACCCACAGCACTTTCCTGAAATACAGCACTCTATAAAAGTATGAGGAGGAATCTTTCCTAAGAACACAGCCATATACATGTTAGAGTGAGCATCAAAATGTCAGGTTCCATGCGTGAAGCCAGTAAGACAAACCAGACATTTCCTTGGAAGTTACTTCTATGCCGTGAAAGAAAAGAAGTCTACTTATTAATTTTAAAATAGATCCATTGTTTGATTTTTGTAGGGGATGTTCTTCCTTCCATGCTGTTTCTGACTCTGATCTCATATGACCTCTGCCAAGCAAAAGAGACCCAGACCCTTGACCTCACTCACTCAGATCGCTGTGTTACTCCCTAAGTGGCTCCCATCATAGCACCGCTCCTACCATACTGACATGTAGGTGAGTGATATGTGTGATTTACTGTCTCCCTCAATGGACTGCAGCATTTAGCAGAGCAGTAGGGTTTCCTCGGCAGTCATGCAGTGCCTTCCAAGAGGCTAACTCCCCAGAAAGACCTTTGAATGATCACAGAAATGAACTATTGGATGGGATGGGTCAGTTGCATAAGTGAGTACATGGTTACATGGGTGTGTGTATATGTATGTGTATGGTTAGACAGGTGGGCAGCTTGGTCCTGCTGCTTCAACCTACCTGCTGCTGCTTTGTCCAGAGGTCATAGATCTTCTCATGGGCCTCTTCACAGAGCCTCCTCACCTCCTCACAGGACTCTTGTAGTAAAATCTGCTCCCCCTGCAGCTTTCTGTTGTCCTCTTTCAACATGCTCACTTTTTCCTTTAGCTGAGTCCATTCACTCAGGAGCTGACTGTAGAGGGTGCTGAAATATCACCAAAAATGATGAGCTCCACCTCATCTCCCACTCCTGCCTCCTAATACCATGATTCCTGCAAGATCCCTTGTCCCCATTACCAACAGCCCTGGGCTGGAACCCAGATTAGCCATGGCAGCATCACTCAGGTGCAGGCCAAAGCCAGAGAATAGCCAAACTCCAGAAAAATTCAAACAACTTATGAAGACCCTGTCAGCAAAAGGGATCCATGTACCTATGAAAACTGGGTCCCTCACCTTCTCCACACACACCCCGTTGTTTAACTCTTCACAGTATTGGGGAAACGTGAGCACGTAGAGGGAAACCATGCTCTGAGGGGGACAGAAGACCCAATGGGAATACATTCCATCCATGTTTCTCATAGAAACCAGCTCTGTAAGCTCCTGCCAGAGTCACAGAAAACATTCATGGTGCAAACCATGTTTTCTGTCTGGAAGCTCCAGGCGTTGACAGGAAAATGTTGGGAGGGGCTCTCAGACTCTTCACTCTTTGGAGAACTCAGTTTAGGAGGCACAAGTCCAAGAGCTTTAAGACAGACTGCTTGTTAAGAGGTAAACAGACTAGAACCACAGCCTTCAATTTGGTTCAAAGATGAAGAAGGGAAGAAGCTGCTGTGGGATATATTCTGTATGCTGTGAATATGTGTTGCTCCAATTGGTTAATATATAAGCTGTTTCGGCCTATTACAAGGCAGGATGGAGCCAGGCAGAAAAATCCAAGAGAGACAGAGAAGAAAGGCAGAGGTGGAGGAGATGCCAGCTGCCACTCATGGAGCCACATGCCAGCAGGCTGGCAATGAAGCAGCCATGTGGTAAAACATAGATTAATACTAATGTGTTAATTTAAGGTGATAGAGCTAGGTAGCAAGAAACTTAAGCCATTAGCCATACAGTTTGTAAGTAATATAAGCCTCTGTGTGTGTCTTTGGGACCATTTGAGTGCAGGAGACGTGTGGGACAGATTCCTCATGACAGTTGGGCCAGGCAGGACTGGAGAAACTTCAGACTACCAGAAGCAGTCCTTACCAAATTCTCGGGTCCCATCTAAATTAGGCACTGACCGATAAGAGTTGGTCTTCTCACTCAGCTCCTTGCACTTGTAGGAGGCCTCACAGATCTCCTTGGGGAATTTCTTCACATCTGACATCTCCTTCTTATGCTGTGTTTTCAGCATCTCAAGCTCAGAATTCAGCCTGCGGTAGGGCATGACCCCAGGAGACAAGAACCACATGAACACAGGCCTCAGGGACCTCATGAATTAAGCTTCTGTTTTGTACTACCCTAGCCCACTGGATGTCACACCCTGAATTCTATGTACTGGACCTCCTGATGTGCATTAGACTTGCCTCACTGCCCCAGGGCCAGGAAAGGCTGGGTGTCAATAAGAAAGGAGATAGGACTATATGAGCTCCCTCAGTAGGCCTGGAGGGGTAGACTAGCTCTCTAAGAAGGTCTGAGGATTCTGTGCCACAGATCCAGGTCTATCTGAAATCTGCAATGACATTTCCACTTTCTTGAGAACAGAGATTCTTTCTCCTTACAAGGATACCCAGAACTTATAATCAGTAATGCCATGGAGGAGGCACTACATGAAGATGGCTGTACAAACTCCCATACACAGTTAGGCTGTCACAGAAATGCAGGTAGGGGGCATTGTCTCATAGTGTAAGGAAAAAGGTGAGAGGAGCAGAGATGAACTCCAGGCCTTCTGGTCACACACAGATGGACCAAGTAGGACCACCAGGCCCTTCAAGCTGCTCCCATAGCAAAAAGCAAAAATAAATATCTAGTGAAATATAAACACTCATTTCAGAGGACTGAGCATCTCCTAAATGCCAATGCCTGTCAAGGCCTCTTGAAATGCATGTTGTGATCTTACACCCTACTGCCCTTCTCTGTAGATTGTGAATCAGGCCACAGGCTCTGGTTTCATTTGGAGGAATCAGAACAGCCTATGTCCTATCTCAATCATACAGGTTTCAGTTCTGCCTCTCAGATGCACTCAGGACACAATAGGGTCAAGATAGTCACCACAGAAAAGGGCATGCTGAATACCTGTTGTTCAACTCATTGTTGTTATAAAGGGTCAGGAATTCAAGCAGTTCATTCTGCTCAATTGGTCATCATCTGTAGCTGAAGGGTCAGTTTATCCACTTGGTTCATCTGTTGCTCCTGCTCAGTGAGGAAGAAGGGTGTGGATGTTGGCTTCCTAGTAGTTCCTGTAGGTACATAAACACAAGTGAATTTGTACTGATGAATGGCATAGGGCCAAGAGAGATTATGTGGAGTCCCAAGAGGAGTCCTGACTTAGAGGAAATTCATGGCACCCAGTGAATCCCTCAAAAATCAGAGCAGATATCCTTAAACTGGGGACCATAAGCCATGTGTCTGTCTCCAATCTCTAAGGATAGATATATGCCTTAGGGCCAACTGCAGCCCCACTGTCCCTGAAAGGCAGAAGCAAGGCCAGCCATGTTGGTTTGGAATTGTCAGCTGATACCTGATGTGCTGCAAAAAAGTCCTGGACTGCCTTGTGCTTTGCATCTCCCAGCCCTGATAACGTGTGTGCAGGACTAAAGGCAACTGAATGTCTCAGACCTTGGTACATGGATGGATAGTTTCCCTTCCTGGTATTTATGTCAGATATCCATGAGATCTATCAAAATCCACTGAGAATAAAGTGCAGCAACATCCTACCCTGATAACTCATTAGTGGTTCTGGGCCTCCTTTAGCATTCTTTGCCAATCAGAATGAACTGAAAAAGTTCCGAGCACAGCAGCTAAATCCCTGACATTTCCTAGCCCTCTGCCAACTAACCATCAGAACTACTCCACTTTGGATCTGCTCTTTAGGAACCTAAGTAAGCTGCATAAGCCCACTGCTTCAGATGATCACAGCTACTGAAACCCGTTAAGACAATGACCATTTCTGGCATCAACTGCTGCTAGAAATCCAGGGCTTTCTATTCAAATCAGTGTGCTCAGTTTTGCCAACATGTTGATTGGTGAACCCTTAAACACTTAATGAATGCCTCAAGGGCAGTTGGCATTGCCACAACACTGGTAATTTCACAGAAGATGCCAGTGACTCTCCAGGATACAATACAATTTCCAGAGAAGGGACTGTTAGGGTCACGGCTAATGTTGTCACCTATCTGATAACAAACTCTTCTCTAATTCACCAAAAGCCAAGCTGCCCTTTCCAGGAGTCTTCCCTAAGACAGGGGAGGGCCTTCAGCACCTCGTCATTCCAATCCAGTGATCTCACTGATTCATTAGAATCTAGTTCATTCTAATTCAATAGTCCATCATGTTTGGAGGACTCGTTGTCCAAACACTGCCCAGGAATGGCTCTTCTCATACTGAAGATTACTAACTGATAAGATGAGAAATAAAGGATGCTAAGAAATTAGCTCAGGATAATGGGGAAGGAAGATCAGTTCCACAAGGTGAACAAGCACATTAGAGAAGATCCACAGGGCAGTTACAATGTATGGGGATGGTGGAGGATTATGTGGCTCCTGTCAGTAAAATAATAAGTCACATAGGTAATGATGAAACTTGTGCCAAAAGCTTCAACAGAATCTATTCCATCCATTAGGATGTTAGCAAAGTTGTTATCAACCATTGAAAGGTGTGACTGAAAATATCTAAGGACTGGGCTTCCACAGGTGAGCCCTCTGACACCAAGAACAAAAACTTACAGGAAGAGTGATGTCCCAGTCCTGCACTCAAGGTAGAGGAAAGATGACTGGCTAGTGAGAGGAAAGGAACTCAGAAACCTTAGGGATCACTGACATGCAGCAATACTTGGTGGCTCCTGCCCTGCTAGTGGTTGTTATTTAAAATGTGAGAACTGCTAGCTCTGGCCAGGGGACTTTACTCTCCTTGTTATTAGTGGCACACACCAAAAGAAATCCAGTGTGGGTGAAGTGCAGGGCTGGTACTGAAACCTCTTTAGTCCCTCTGTGCTTCCTTCCCACTCAGAGTGAAAGCAGAGGGCCCTCAACAGAGCAGCTGCAGCCTTGACCATCCCTGACTCTCTGCCAAACTAACCTTGAAAATCCTCAACTTTGTTCTGCTCTTGAAGAACTCAGAGGACTAAAACATGCCCATTGCTTCTCAGAAAGTCTCACCTCTTTAGCCCCACTCCTGAAAGGATCAGCTGAAGCCTTCCTCCTTCAAGAAGCTCCCCATCCCTTTCCCAGGACTCACTGTGCTTTCCCCAGAACCATTTATTTCTTGATGTGTGACATGGAGACTGAAGGCCATCTTCCTCTGCCTCCCTTTGGTCTCCCTGTGCTCGCCATCCTGTCTCCCAAGAATCCTGTTCAGTCTAGTCAGCATGTCTGTAGGTGAAACACGAGACACTGCACCAATGCCCCAATGACAGTTGGTGTTGCCAAAACACGGGTGACATCACATGGAATGCCAGGGCTCTCCAGGATACAGTAGAATGTCCATGTGCTGATATCACCTGGTACAGCTATTTCATCCCTGCTACATACCTCACCCAAAAGTGACTTGAAAACAAGGTGCCATTTTCAGGAGCCTCTGGGTTTGCAATGGAAGCCTTTAGTTATAATCCTCCTTCCAAAGCCAGAAATCTAGCTCTGTGATTCATTAGAAATTTTGTCTAAGTGAAATTGAAAGCTCACTTTGCATGCACTGTCCAGGGTTGGATTTTTCCCTCCTTATGATTCATAATCCATATTTTGAGAAAAAAGGATGCTTAGAAATGAGGTCAGTACAATGGGAATTAGTAGGGAAGAGAACTCTGAAGTGAACAGTCACCCAGGGAAGATCTTCAGATGTGTAGTGATTGGTGGGCTCAAAAAAGTTACATAGTTAGATATGAATATTCCCCCAGAGTGTCAGTAGAGCTCACTCAAGCTATGAGGTTTTAGTGAAGATGTGCCTAGCTCTGGACAGGTCTGGTTGGAGCCACTGAGACCAGGTGAGCTCTCAGATATTGAAAGAAAGCAATTCATTGAAAGAGTTTGATGACCCAATCCTTGAATTCATAGACTGAGGAAAATGTAGTGGCAAGTCAGAGTTTAGTGTTGGCTATGGAGGGGCATCATGAGTGAAAGGTAAACACACACACACACACACACACACACACACACACCACACAAACCAGGCATACAATCATGGAGTAGAACATGATTTAGATCATTGCTATGGTGCTTCAACCAGTAAACAAAAGCCAAATGCCTATTTTTCTAGCCACGTGTTCCAATCCACATGGTCTTGAAGAGGTGGCACTGCTAGCTTTAGGTACAAGATCCATGAGAAGGGCAGGCAAGGGGAGAGATTCAAGAGTTTTTGCATCATATGGCTTTGTTGTATCCAAACTTCACATTTTTTATCGTGACATCGCTATAAAGAGAAGCCAGGTCATGGTCAGCATGGAATGCATGTTCTCCAACTGAATCTCTGGACCTAAGCATGATCCTTGCAACCTAGGACTGATGAAACTTTTGGGTGATCTGTGTCATCTCAGATTTTGAAGCTTTAAGCAAATAAATGTGATTGTCAACTTTATTTCTAAATACAGTCTTGTGAAGACCAAAAATTAGAGGACATACTGGAATTTAGGAGCAAGGCATGTCGCCTAAACTGACATATAAACTCTTTTAAGAACAGAGATGACAGGATTGGGGGTAAGAAAATCAGAGGGGAGAGATGGAATCGATAGAGGGGGGGGATATTCTGAGAGTGAGATTGCTCACATGAATCCAGAGATGAGGCAGTAGATCTAGATGAAAAGTATGAAGGATTGCCTGCAAATCCCAGTAATTAGAAAGAGGCCTGGAGTCAGCTGTATAGTTGAGACCTCAGACAGCTTGGTCTTTCTAACAATCAATTGTGGAACATCACACTTCCATGAACAGATACCCTGCCCAGGATATATAGTTATTCACCCAGCAAAGACAGAAACCCCTTCTGCATGGTCCTGCCTCTTATCTCACTGATGCCCCATCCACAGGAGGATTCATGGTCTACCAAATGCCCTGAGATCAAGCTGACAGGGGACAGCACCTGCCTTCTACAATGTTCATCTCAGCCCACTCTTGGTAGTTGGATCATGTTCAGGAAATGAACTGGAGGGTAAGACTTTGCCTAGCCAGTTCTCAAAGTTCAGGCTTGAAACTCCCTCTCTGTGATGTCAACTTTCCTGTTGTCTAAAGGAAGGGGAGGGTCTCAGGGGTCTGCTGGTTTCTTCTCCTTTTCACATGGTTCAGGTGACCCAAGGGACAGCCTCCTCAAGCTTATTCACAGCTGCTCAGGATACAGCCTGGCTTCTGACTCCCCAAATCTGGCCTCAGAAGCCATGAGAATGGTGGCACAGTTCCACATGACTTTTTTGAGACACAGGCTCTCCTGGAACTTGCACTGCAGTCTGTCTTCAATTCTCCTTCTCATTTCCCAATTGGTTGAGATCATGGCATGCATCACTATGCCCAGATCCTTTTTTCTATTTCTAAATGTTCAATCATCCAGAAAGATCCAAACTCTAAAATGATTGTGTTCCCAGTCCTTTCCCACAGGGGATTCTTGACCTTTGGAAATCCAGGAGCCAGTGTTGTTTGAGTGGCTGCTTCATTCCCAGCCTGAGGCCCAGATCTACAAAACCAGGCTGTGTGAGATGGAGTTTCCATGGTGTGATGTCACTGGGGGAGTTCCCACACAGCAGAGCTG
>CABHPH010143063.1:0-30886 GCA_902168325.1 Peromyscus nudipes
TCAGAGATCTACCTGCCTCTGCCTCCCAAGTGCTGGGATCAAAGGCGTGCACCACCACCACCCAACTCTATTATGGTAAATCTTCTAAACCAGGCAATGCAGGCTACAGGACCCAGAAGTCTTTCTGGTCATTGTCCTGACCTGAGTCCAATAAGTGGTCTGGCCCTTCCCCACCAGGCTGGACTTTTTTCTCAGCTCCTTTTCTCAATCCCTCCGTCTCCTCCTTCTCTCTTTTCTTCTCTGTTCCCTCTTCTCTGTCAGACAAGGAATAGCACTGGGGCCCAGAAGCCAGGCCCTTAGACACAGGTGGAGAGATGGAGGCCCACCACAGGGTAATTAAGGCCTCTTCTCTACTTTTCCTGAATTCTTTCCATGTCTATGCCCATTGTACCAAATAATGGATCCTGCAGGCCAGACCAAAGGGAGGCTGCAGGGCCCAATGTAGGTCAAACTGTTCTAGCAGGCCTTGGGAGAGGTGGTGAGCCCTCAGTACTAGGGCTGAGTCAGGGGTGAAAAGCGCAAGAGGCTGGGCAGGGGACCTTGAGTCTCTCTATAAGCAATGCCCAGAACCCACCCAGTCAGGGACGCACAGATGGGCCTGAGCAGAGATGCTATCTGTACACCCTCGGTGGTTGTGTCTGTGGGAGGCCCCAGAGCCTCCTCTTCCCCCCATGTCTGTCTATGCAGCAAAGGGGTGGGAAGGCCCTGGGTAGGGCTATCCAGTGCTCCCCAGACTCAGAGGGAAGAAGGGAAAGCCCAGGCTCAAGGAATGGGACTTAGGCTGGCTCTTGAAGGGACATGTGGGAGATTGGTGGGTGGGCCAAGTCCCTGAGCCTCATAGCCTGTCCTACAGGTCTCTGGGTGAAGCTTAGAGAGTGGTCCAGGTCATCCACCTTTCACTAGGGAAGCCCTGGGAAAGGGCCAGAACCACGTGACAGCAAGACGAGGGCAGTGGTGGCTATTCTTTCCCGAAGTGACAGAGGCAGATAAACCTCCAGGGGTCCCCTTCTCATGTGCCCTCCCCCCAGCTCTGCACCTCCTGACTACAACACACTTGCCCAGCCACTGACGACTCTTCTCATTCGGCCACAGACCCTGCCATCCAGTACACCTGTAAATGCCCTATGAGCCTCTTCTCTGAGGTAGGTGGAGCCCACCTCTTCTTCCAGAGGGAGGAGCAGTCCTGACAGAGCCCTCAGACCAAGGCAGCCCTTCAGCAAGAGCAGCATCTGCTCGGGGTTCTGGGTGTCCTCGCCATCTTGTTAGGTGGAGGGTTCCTTCTCTTTTAGCCTCCACCTCAGACTGCTGGTCTCAGAAGGTTCTGCCAGCACATAGGGACTAGCCCACATGTTTACCCCACCTCAAGGCAGGCCTGTAGTCATCTACCAAGCTCTGGGGCCTGAGCTCCAGGTTTGGGGTTCATGTGCACATAGGAACACTGTGTCTGGAGTCTGGGTCCATTCCCCATGGTTTGAAATGTGCCTCCTGTGGGAAAAGTCACCCCCATCTTTCTTCTTCCACCAAGTCCAGTTTTCTGGCCTAAGCATCCTTTAGCATCACTGAGGGCAGGGGCCATCTCCCCAGAAAACTGCACACAGCTGCCATCTAGCCTGACTGGGGTTCAGATATCTGGGTTCTAGTCCTGCTTGCCCATGGTCTCGCATAGGCTCCCATCATGATCTAGGAATTGAGGACCTTTGACTCTACCTGCTGGAGTCCTTCTGACTTGAGTCCTGGCTTACTCCGGGGCACTTAAAGAAGAATGGCAGGGGCCGGTCTAAGGTTGCATCTTTGAGGTACATGTGGGCAGAGGGTGTCGTGGACAGTGATCCAAAGCCTAGGCTGCATCTGAGCTCCTACTCAGTCTCCTGCTCCAGCCCAGGTGTAGGATGACTGGCCATGACACCTACCTCATGCCAGAGGAGTTAGGTCCTGGTGCCTGGGCTGATGCCTGGCCCAGGCACTCTATAGGCTGGGTCCAGGAACCTTCTGGGAGGTCTTCCTACCAACCTACCAGAAGACCTGGCTGCCAGGGACCTCGCTGCAAGCCCAAGGCAGAGGAGTGATGGTTTTGAAGGAGCTGAGTCTAGATGGGCTGAAGGACAAGTGCTGATACCGTAGCTCACCTGCTACCTCCCTGTAGCAACGACCGTTGATTCTCCATGACAGCCGCTTTGCCAGGCAGGAGAGCAGTTCCATTTTATTGAGGATGGAATCTGAGGTGCAGTAGAGCATGCTTGGCCCAGAGTCAAACAGCTAGACCCAGCCCTTTGAGCCAAGTCTCCTCCCCTCCCCCACTAGTGTTTCTCTAGGGTGGCAGAGGCAGGTGGTGGTGGTTGGGGGGGAGATCTTGAGGGCTGGGGTGGGAGAGGAGGAAAGGAGCTGACATTTTCTTTCTGCTTCTTCCTGGTCCAGACTAGTATCCAGGAGTTCTAGATATCATCTCCAGGGAAGGACGGATCTCCCTCCTCTAGCACTCCCTCCAGCTTCCAGGCCCACCTCACTACCCATGCTGCATGCCATTCCCTCTGCCAAGAATACATGTGTCCTCTCCATTTGGGGAGGTGGCCCTTTCCCACATTAAGAATTCTCTTCCCCTCCCCGGGTAGAGAGTATACCCTGTAATTGTGTGGGTCAGGGCAGGGGCTAGGGTTGTCCCGAAGGTACTCAGCACTGTGGATGCTGGTGTTTATCTCCCAGTCCCGGATGGTAGTGGTGAGGCTACAGGCTGAGAAGGAAAGAAGGGCCAATAAAGGGTGGATGACTGAGGGGTGGGTGGGCGGGGGCCGGGAGGGGAGCCACGTTTGCCCTCACTCAGTGAGATGGGGTCCTCTACCCAGGAAGACAGCTTGGCCTCGGGCTAAACCCCACAGCATTTTCGTGATGGATGGTGTCTTGGAAGATTGCTGGAGTCCTGGCAGGCGGGCAGCCATCCTTCCCACATGTTCCTCCACAAAGGCTGAAACCTTAGACCATCTCTCAGGCCTGACCCAGCTGTGGTCCACCTAGCCACTAGGCCAATGCAGAACTCCAGACTAGAAAACCCTCGTTTTATTCAGCACCTGGGCAATCTTGCTGTGTGGGATGGCCAAAATATAAAAATTAAAAACCAACAACAGACAAAATGATGTTGTAGAGGAGAGTTAGGTACAAAATGGGGCCTGGCATCCAGAATCCCTGTGGCTTTGGTCCACGTTCACTCCCTGAGGCCGGCAGGGAGGGATGCCCCAGCCGCCAGCTGCCCTTGCCCTTAGGCTAGAGGACTGGGCTTCTTCGGGGAGGCTGCCTGGGAGCAGGGCCTGCTTTTTAAGGAGAGATGAGGGGTGGGGAGTCTGTCCACTCAGAGATCAGGACCTAAGGAAAGAAAGAGTTGGTTAATGACATGACATCTGTGAGGTGGCCTGCCTCCCTGACAGACTTACTCTAGATAAGGTTCTGGGGTGGGGCAGGCAGAGGTCTCCATCTTCCCCAGGAGTGTGGCTCAGGGCAAAAGGACGGGGCACTCAGGCTTCCAAAAGAGGTCCTTCGGGGCCTCCCACCTCTTAGAGCACAGTCCCAGCATACCTCCCGCCGACTGACCCAGGGTCTAGCTGCTATTGTCAGGACATGCTACTCTGGTTGTTATCTTCTAATTCTGACCTCCCGCTCCCTTTTTTTCCCTTAAAAAGGAGAAAAAATTTCTCCCTTCCCCTCTTCAGGAAGATGATGGAAACCCACGTGTGTCAGTCCCGTGGCCTTTCTGGGAACACTCTGTGCAGCTTCCTGTGCACGCTGGCCCAGCAGCCTGCCTGTGGTCAGGGTCACGGGGACATGCTAATAAGACCTGAGGCTTTCCAAGCACTTATGTAAAGAGGTCTTGGAAGCAAGGGCCTTGGCCTCCACAGCCACATGCCTTAGGGGAGCACAGAGGTGGCCCAGATGCTTTGGTCTACCCTCTGAGGGTCCTGATAGTGCTTATGGGGTCCCGGTGGCCCAAGACACATCCTCATGGGCCTTGGAGCAAGAAGGCATTGGAAACTCAGGCCTATGAAAGCCAAACTGCTTAGCAACTGTATACTAAAAGCCCAGGCCCAGATTCTATTAACTTTCTGTGTGACGGAGATCCAGGGACAGAGGTTGGCTCATTCCAACCAGAACTACTCCTAATCTGGGGTTATTTAACCCAGTCCCCTTGATAATGACACCAATGAGCATGCCTGCTGTTCTGAGTTCCTCCATGTGCTGCAGACCTGGCCATGCTGGCATCAGGCCTAAAGCCCTCATCCCCAGCTTACGTGGGAAATGTGTGAAGAAGGTAGTTCTGAGAATAAAGGTGTTATCAGAGCATGAATCTGCAGACTGGGCTTGCAGAGCCTATGCACTTAACCAAACCATCTGCCTTCTGCCAGTTTCTATCTGAATATCCCAGGGGGCCACAGGATTGGACCCCATGTCAATACCCCATAGCCTGAGCCCCATCGTCAGCTCTCAGCTCGGGGCTGGTGCAGACAAGGGTTTTCCTTCTAGATACATCCATAGCTGTGTTTGGCCATCAGTGAGCCAAAGCACAGGCGTCTTAGGTATTTCAGGGAGTCCTGCCTGCTTCCCAGGCAGGAATGTGGTTGGGGGAGGAGTCAGGGGGTGGGCAAACACGTACTGGACAATTTTGCAGTTTGTTGTAGAAACGTAGCGACCTGTGTAGTGGATGTTGCATCTCACTACGTTGTTGGTGAAGTCAGACTCCAAAACAATGTACTTGGGGTTCACGTGCACCTGGAGAAGAGAAATGGAGAAAAGGGGCTTCTCAGGAAGCTGCACCCCCTCTGGTCACCAAAGAAGGTAGTGGAGAGGCAGACAGACAGAGAGGGAGGCACGGAGGTGGAGGCAGATGTGGGGGACAGAGATCTGGGATCAAGAGACAAAGGTGGGAAAGAAGGGATAGCTGTCATTCAAGAAAATACCAACTGTCTTCTCAGCAGGAGGTGAGGAACTTCCCCAGAGCCAGAGCTCATTCCAGGAGGGCCCAGCAGAGGGCACTGTTGCCAGTTTCTGCCCCAGAGAATACTGTATCACTGAATTGAGGGCTGGACCAGGGGGTCAACACCTGGTCTACTTGACTCCAACACTCACAGCTGTTTAACACATATCCCTGTCCAGGTGACCTATTGAGGGCCCAACTGGTGCCAGGGTATTTACCATGCCCTGAAGCCAACATTTGTTGAGAAGATAGCCCAAGTGTGCCCTGTGCTCTTTGTCTGAAAGAGCTACAGAGACAAATCATGACAGGAGGGATTATCAAGGGTAGGCACCAGTCACTGCAGGACATTTAAGAAGGAATGCAGTTGAGCTGGGGTGTGCAACTGTGATAGAGCACCTGCCTAGCATGGATGGGCCTCGCAGCCTGCCCCCCCCACTTAATTAATTAATTTAAAAAAATTCAGAACTTAAAAAAGAACAGGGCTGGAGAGATGACTCATCTCTTAAGAATGTTGACAGCTCTTCCAGAGGACCCAGGTTTTGGTTCTCGGCACCCACATGGCAGCTCACACCCTTTCATATTCCAGTCCCGGGGATCCAGGGCCATTTTCCAGACTCTGGATGTACTTCCCACACACGGTGTGCAGATATACATATAGGCAAAACACCCATATAGAAAATATAATTAAAAAATATTAAAAAAAACAGATGTTACTTGAAATCTTAGTGTACTCTTCACAGCTTAAACTATGTACTATTGTTTATGTGGTCAGTTTGCCCACTGCCTGGAGTCCAGAGGGGCCTTCATTGGTCTTTGGTGAGTAGCTCATCAGGCAGGACTCACTCACCCGCACCCTGTGGAGCAGAACTCAGGCTTCTGTTTTGTGTTTTGAGGGCCACCTCTCTACCAGCCTCTTCCTGCAGGAGAAGTCACCACCCATGGCTCTCCCTACCCTGAACTTTGGTATGGAGCAGGTCTAAGAAAGCTGACAAAGTTACCCCCACCCTCCATGTGCTCGCATGGAGGAGCTGAGATTTAACTTCCTGGGGTCAGGCCATGGGGACATGGCCCTATACTGTGTGTGTGGGTGTGCCAAGCTGGGCTGTGTCATCAGCACAATTTTCTACTTGTCCCAGTACCAACGGGGATGATTG
Source organism: Peromyscus nudipes (assembly GCA_902168325.1). NCBI lineage: Eukaryota > Metazoa > Chordata > Mammalia > Rodentia > Cricetidae > Peromyscus > Peromyscus nudipes. The sequence goes on from CABHPH010143063.1 coordinate 6,112, forward strand.
ATGGGGTAGGCTCATGCCACTCCATGTAGCAAGAGGGGTTCCTGCTGGAAGAAATCTTGGTCACAGATACTCTGGGGCTTGGCCCATGTCCGGCAAGGAGCTGGGAGCCTTCCATTCCACACATGGTAGGATGGACTAACTGGCTCTCTGGGTCTTTTGCCACTTAGAGATGATGATGTCGTCATCACCTCTCCTGTAGCTACCATGGGGCTGAAGATTCCTTGGGGCCTTTAGGGGGAGGGAAGCATGTGCGCTTGAGATACACATGACCAGAGAGGAACATAATCTCAGATAACGTTGCAGACGGCAGCCCAGCTGAGCAACTGGGGAGGTGGGGACACAGCCAGAGAAGGGAGCATCTTTTAGAAGTGGGAGATGATGTGCATGGGCATCAAGTTGGAGAGAATGTTCCAGACTGTGAGGCCCACCTTGAGGATGTAGTTCCCAGGCTGCACATCAGTTATGTCAATCCATTGGCAGTCAATGTCTGCGTTGTAGGTGTCATAGCAGCCTGGACTCAGGCCCTGGGGAAAGGGGTGAAAGGTCAGTTGAATCTCAGAGCCACCCCATGCCCATCCAAGGCAGGCTGGGGCTTCTGCCTCTGTGCTTCCTTCCTGGCCTGGGCCTACAGTGGTTTGGGCCCTGGATGAGCCACTGTTCGGATGAGCCAAGCAGAAGATGGAGATGCCAATAGGCAGAAGGGGCATGAAGTGAAGGGTCTGATGCTTGAAGATGTTTGACAAAGATGGCCGAAGAAAGGGATGAAAAGAGATGGGCATATGGATATTTTGTGGATGAACCTACGGAAAGATGGTTTGGGACAGATCTTTGTCCCTCTTTAGGCAAATGAGACATGGTGTTATCTAGACTGTGCGGCAATGATCTTTTATCTCCAGGACAGACAGGTTCAGATAAGGAGGGAAGAGGCTTTGTGCAGGGCCCTGTGATGGTCTCAGGACTGGCAAGAAGATCCTCAACCAGAGCTAAGTGGGCACAGCCTTGGCCCTTGCCCATTCTTTGCTTGGCTGGCCCACTCCCCATCCATGTACTCCTGTGTCCGCCCTGCCACACTAGCCCGACCTGTGTGTGAGAGGTGCACGCATAGCGCTTGAGGTTGCCAAAGTCACAGGTGCTGTCCTCCAGGCAGAAGCTGGCCTTGTGTCCCTCGGCCACTTTCTTGCCCGTGGCTGCATCGAGCAGGTCATAGTGGCTGAACTCGTCCATGCTGTGGTAATGTCTAGGGGAGGAGAGAGAAGAAGGCCTAGTTTCCCCGGGGCTTTCCTTCACATCCCCCCTCATGAGATGAGCCAGATGACGGGCTACGGTGGCTTCCGAGCCACTGAGCCCTTCTGTTCTGAGTCCCACGGGGTAGCATCTCTGGGGCTAGGTCACCTCAGAACTCCACCTCCTCAGGCTCCTTACTTCTTTTCTGGATTCCTTCCTGTTCCGGTCTCCCATGGGCAAAACCCTGCCTTCTAGACATTTCCATCCCTTACCAAGGCTGATCACTCTACGGCCCATCTTTCAACTCAGTGTCGCTGAGGGTCGCTGGCCAGCACTACTTTCCTAGGGCAGGAACAAGCACCCTCATCTCCCAGCATGCTAACAGGGAGGACTCAGGCACCTAGGGCCCCGGCCCGGGAGAGGAAGGAGCAAAAGCCGGTCAGTCTCACTTACTGGTGGCAACTGTGCCATTCCCAAGTGTGGCGTGGCCGGTTGGGGAGAAAGTCCGCTGTGCCCTGGTTTTTCACACGCTGGGGGAAACGCAGTAACACTCGGAGGTCGTAGTCGGTGGCCTCGGGGGCATAGGCTGTGCTGTGGGGACAGGCAGGGAGACTGGGATGGTACTGGGACACCAGAAGTCAGCGTATGCTAACTACAACAGGCCCTGTGTCCAGCCACTGTCCTCCCAGCCCCCTACTGCCCCAGAGATACTGACATTTGACCCCTGCATGACAGTGAGGTCTGGCCTCTTCTCTCATGACACCACCCAGACCTGCCTTCCTTTCCTCTCAGGCCTTCTGTGTGTGGAACACACAAGCTTCCAGGCAACTCAGTTAGAGACAGCACCCACCACCACCCTGGGAGCGGCTGGGGGTCCCATAGAAATCTTGGAAGGATAATTTAAAAATAAACAGTTCTGGGCCTATGAAGTCAGCCCAGCTGGTAGAGTGCTTGCCTTGAAAGCATGGAGAACTGAGTCCAATCGTCGGAACCCCAGTAAAAACCCAACCATGGAGTTGTGTGCTTCCAATGCCAGCACTGGGGAGGTGGAGACAGGGGGAATCCCTGGAGCTTGCTGGCCAGCCAGCTCAGCCTAAGTGGTGACCTCCATGCCAATGGAAGACCCTGTCTCAAAGGAGGTGGCCAACATCCTGGAAGGTGACATGCAAGGTTGTCCTTTGGCCTTCCCTTGTACATGAACACACATCACCTGCACACATGCACACATATTAAAATAAATAAATAAAATAGAGCCTAACAGCCATAACTCAGGAATGTCTAAACTCTTCCTTCTTCTGGACACAGCCTTAACTGGTGACCAAAGTATTTCATGTCTTTCGTGTGTGACTGAAAGCCAGGCCTGAACGTTTGGGGCTAAATCTCCATGTTCTCCTGGCCCCATGTTCCCCTGGCCCCATGTTCCCCTGGCCCCATGTTCCCCTGGCCCCATGTCTTCATGTTCTGCTCCACTACAGACTGAGCGCCAGCTCCAAGGGCTGCTCCCCCATAAGACTTCTCTCTTTCCCCTCCCCCCATGCTGTTTGCACGACCATAGCTCTAGAGCTCATTAAGCTTCCTAGTCCCAATTCAAGTCCCTTCTTCCAGGAAGTCTGCCGTGATCGTTGTACTTAGAAGCATCTTGGTTTGCCCGAGGGCTCTCGGAATACTACCTATGGCTCACCCTGATATCACATGCACCCTGGGCTGGTGCAGGTGCCATCAGACCATCTCTCCCTGCTGGCCTGGCTTCAGGACCAGCAATGTGCTCTTTCCGTTCCAGAAGGCTGTTCTCCATTCATGTGTCACTTTAAATTCCCATCAGAAGCAGGGAAGAAAGAGAAAAGAGGGATTTCTTTTGTGAGAGGACACACACACACACACACACACACACACACACACACACACACCCTAGGAAGCCTGGCTGCCGGCTCCCCTCCTTGCAGCTGACCACTGACAGCTGTCCTGGCTGGCCTCATTTGGGACTGGGTTGTAAGGCCAGAGGCGAGAGGTGGCCCATTGTGGGGATTAGCTCTCTCTGAGAATATGTCTGGACAGCAGGCAGCTCAGACTCCTGTCTGCCAGGACGTAAGGCCCTTGGCCCTGTCTGGAGGAGGCTTGGAATCCGTCTGTGTCTGGGTTGAAACAAAACATCCTCCTTGCCTGTTTGGTGAAATCCTGCCCTGCTGTTCTGCTCAGAACACCGTGGGAAACCAGCAGGATCTAGCGTCTAGGCCCAGCTTGGCCGCAGGCTGGTGGTGAGATTGAAGCAAATCCCCTCCCTTCTCTGGGTTCAGCCTGCAGTGTGGGACCTGGCCCAGGGCTCCAGCCCACACTTGAACTGACTGTGGAGAATTCTCCCACTGCAGGGCCCCAGCTCCGCAGGCGTTTCTGTAATCCTCTACCCAGCCTTCCCGGAGGCCACATCCCTGCAGGCCCCTCCCTCTTTGACCTTACTCAGCCCCAGCTCTACCCTCAGCCCCAGAGCTGTGCACCCAGGCTCTCACTCTGTTCCCCCAGGCCTGTTTAGTTTTGTCAACAGAGCCTGGAGTGAGGGGTCACTCACTCGAGCTAGAGAGAGAAGTCACCCTGACAGGGGACAGGCTGCGATCTCCTCACCCAACTGGGAGCTCAGGGCTGAGCGCTTGAGATGCTCCAAAAAAGACGTATTGAGAATTTGGCTTTAACTAAAATGATTCAGACTCATGCAGGCCACCATGGAAACTGAGCCCTTATCGCTGGAGGAAATGTCAGCAGAAATGGTGTGTTCTCTTCCCAAGGACAAGGGACACAGACAAGGCCTGATGGTCAGTCAGGTCAACTGAGTGGCTGTCCATGGATGGTCCCCAGAATAGGGACACCTTGCCCGTCTGTGATAATATAAGGGACTTTCACCAGAGTGTCAATCAATTGCTCTACCCATCACTCTGATTAGTGTCATTTTAAAGACAGATGGCTTTATCAAAGAAGCAGTAAATTGAGTTATATGCTGTTGAAAGTTCTTTATCTTACCACAGACAGATGAGAGAGAATTTGTGGTCAGCTAATCTGAGAGGGCACGGGGCTAAAGGTCTAAAATGAATAAATGTTGACATTCCAAAGGGTTTCCTAGAGAGTAAAAGGTAAGAGAGTTCACATGTAAAAACAAATAAACAAATATATTTTTTAAAGTGGGCAATTAAGGGGGAAAAATATGCTTTTGGCATTCGTGTCCAAAAGAGCAGCAGATTAATGTCCCCTTTAACCAGGTCTTTTAGGGCAGGGAGAGGACTCCAAAGCACAGAAGCTGAGCAGAATATGAACTGCTGATAAACCAGAAGTGATCGAGGCAAGAGCAGGGTGGGTGTGCTCCCGTCTGAGCTGAGGGCAGTGGTCTCCTCCTCTCTCCAGGACAGTACGTAACTAAGGCCTCACTGTCCTCCATGCCTACCCATCCCCTGCTATGATCAGACGGGCAACCTGTCCTCACCCTGCAGCCCTCTGCCCTCCATCCAGAACTTCCCTGACACCCACACTGACCACTGGAAATACAGATAGGATCAATTTTGGTTCCTTCGTTGTGCCTTAGTTTCCTAACGGGGCAGTCCATTCTACCAGGGCTGGTGTTATTAATGTCACAGTGTAGTAAAGGTCCTTGTGGGGAACATGTATAGGCTGAGAAGAACCCACTCCCTCCCTTTTCCTCACCCCTTGAGCCAGGCAAGATGGAGGTCAGGGCTAACTCCCATGGACTATTGCAAGGTCCTCTGGTTCATTCACCCCCAGCTCTCCTTACCTGGCCAGGCACTTCTCCTCCGCCGCACAGCGCAGGGAGTACAGATGGGCTCTCTGCACATATGTGGATGCCTGCACGTAGTTGGGGTCCGGGACCAAGTCAGGGAGGCCTGGAGAGAGCGGGAAGGAAGAACACAGTACCAAGAGGGTCAGACCATTCACTGCCGGCTCCAAGGACCTCCTCCACCAAACTGTTGGCCATTCTTCCTGGTCAGTGGGTCCTGGGTTCAAGGAGGTCAGCAGCAGTTAGCTGCCTCTACAGCTTGGTGGTGTGGGAGTATGGAGATACCCTAGAAGATTTGGAATGTGAATAAGACCCAGGAACTGGAAGGAAAAGGTGTCTGGAAGGTGGAATGTCATGTCATGAGGAAAGGCTTAGAGACGGGACCAAAGAGACTAAGGAATTTCTTGGCAGAGCTGCTTCCTCTTTCCTTGCTCCCAGGACCTTTGCATACTAGCCAAGAGACTCCTCTCACCTCTCTAGCCAGCCTTCTTCAAGGACCACCAGGACAGCCGCGGCTTATGGCCCAGGGTGGGCCCCAGAAGCTTCATGGGCAGAGCTAGGTGGGTATTAATAGGTAGGAGGAGATGGGCAGGAAGAAAACACTTTCCCTGGGCCAGTAGAATTCTCAGCCTGGTGCCAGCTGAGCTGTTCAGGATATGTTCTTCTTGGCACCTGCTGCCACTTCTGGCCGTCAGACTCTAAACCAGCCCACAACCATCTCCTGTGGGCAACCTCTGGTGCCCAACCTGAGGGAGGGCCTGGCTCCCACCCCTGCAGGGCCCAGGGGAAGTCTAAAGACAACTCCAACCTTTCTTTGTGACCGCTTGTTCTCTAGGCTACACCAGGGTCAGAGGGCTTCCCCTTTTTTCTTCCGCCTGTAAGGGTCTGAGTAAGTTATCGGAAATAGGGGAATAGGCAGGAACATAGGCAGGTAGCAGACCCATCTCATAATGGACTAAGGGCAGAATGGTCTTGATGTTGGGAGTGAGGGCACAGGTAGAGGGGGGGACTGGTTGGGGGGGAATCCTTGCTCTACAGATAACTTACAGAGGGGAGCCTGGGGCTCCTAAATTCTCTCTTCTCTTGGGTCTTGGAGATTCTGTCCAGTAAATGATAAAAAGAGACTGTAAGTTCCTTCTAGCATCTCAGCCCTCTGTCCTTGGGGAATGTGGAAGGGTAAGGGCAGGCAAGGAGGAGCTCTTGAATCGTGGGAAGGGGCTTCTAGGCCCTCTGTTTGCCAATCACTCCCATCAGCTTAAAGGTCCCGACAATGAGGCAGACAAAGAGAAGTCTGGTTTCACATCCTTTGACAGAGGTGTGTGCCTGCACACACACACACACACACACACACACACACACACACACACACACACACACACACACACATTTACACACACATCCCTTGGGCCCCTGCCCTGGAACTTTTCTCCCTGGGGCCTGGCCCTCAGGGGCAGCCTGATCTGGGCAGCCAGGGTGATCTCACCTACTTGGAATGGAGAAGCTTAGAGGATAGGGTGGGTGAGGATGAGGTGGCTCCTGGCAAATGGGGGACTTCTTGGCCAGCCTAAGCTCTATGACATGAGCCCCCTGGAATGTTTGCAGTCATTTCCCGAGGGACCCTAGGGACCTCAAACCAGCTGGGAGACGGCTCTCATCCACTGGTTCCCAGAAGCTTCTGGAAGTGGGGTAAGGAAGAGAGGAGGGGTCCCATTTCCCCACCCTCTAGCAACTCAGCAATAGGTGGGTGTGGCCGCTGGGTTTAAGCCTCGTGGGCCCAGCATTCAGCACCAGACAGTCTGCCGCTCCCATCCCAGGCCCCGTTTCAATAAATACCACACAGATGGCTCCACAGAGCTTTCCTGGCCCGACCCTTCCTCTCTAGGCTGTTCATGAGCTGGCTGTGCAATCCTGGACAGTCAGAAGAGCCAGAGTCGGAGGCTGGGGCACTTGGGGCCAGTTATACTGCTCTTGTTCTCTGATTGAACTTGATCCTGCCCACAGAAGGAGCCCAGTGACCACACAGGAAGCCCTGGCCCAGGTTATACAGTGAGTATGGATTCTGGTCACACACTGAGCCCTGACCCTGGTCACACTTTGACTTGACCATGGTCACTCACCAGGCTTTAACTCTCATCACATACTGAGCCCAGATCCTGGTCACATGTAGAATCCAGAATCTGATCACACACTGAGTCCTGGTCCTGGTCACACATAGAATCTTGATTCTGATCACATACTGAGCCCTAGTCCTGGTCACACACAGAATCCTGATTCTAGTCACACACTGGACTTAGACTCTTATCACACACAGAGCCCTGATTCTGGACACACTGAACTCTGATCCTGGTTTTATTGAGACCTAACCACTGAGCTTTGATTCTCATCATACACTGAGCCCTGATCCTCGACACCCTGAACCTGGATCGATCAACATCTCTGAATCTTAGTATTGTTGTCCTCAGTTTCTTTCTCTAGGTAGCAAATGAAAGCAATGTATTAAGAGGAAAGACCCTGCAAAATGAACTGTTTTGACATCAACTGTCCTTTCTGATTCTAATGGAGCTTTGGTGTAAGCCCTGGAGCTGCTGGGAGGAGTTATCTGTAGAGCACACTGGAGAGACTAGGGGCAGGCTGCTGGTCAGTCTGAACATCCATTCCTGGCTCTTGCCTCAGGAAGTCTTCCCTGATTAGTAGTGACATTGTGGGATGCACATACTCCTACCTCACTATTGGGATTTCCTCATATTCCTCTGTGGATTCCTTCTGTTCAGATGGGGGCCTCTCTAAGGGCAGGGCCTGCATCCTACTCATGGTTAGCAGGCCACATCCTTTGCTTCTTTAATGGTTAGTATCTTGATACACGACCGTCCACATCCATGTGTGCCTATCTCTTTAAGATCCGCGGGCATATTATACCTTTGGAAGTGTGAGGAAGCCCACCTAGAGAGGGTAATGGATGTGTTCATATTCATACAGTGATTCAGGGCAGTCTCAGGAGATACTATGTCTCAGCTCCCTCCTGTCATTCTTCTTTTTATAAAAATAAACTTGGGGTTGCAGAGATGGCTTGGCAGTTTAGAGCACTTGTTGCTCTTGTAGAGGACCTGGGTTCCATTCCCAGCACCCAGATGGCACCTCACAACCATCTGTAACTCCAGATCGAGGGGGATCTGACACCATCTTCTGGCCCCTGTGGGTACTGCATACACATGGTACACATACATGTAGGTAAAACACTCATGCAAGTCAAATAAACAAATACGAACAATGGACTTCTTTTTGAAGTAGGCTGTACACACAAAGGCACAGATTTTTGGTGTAGTTTGGCAAGGTTCTGACAAATGTATGCTGCTATCAACTACCACCACAACAGAGCTAAGAAAATGTCCCCAACCCTGGCACACACTGATAGGGTTTTTGAATCACTTGTAGGTTGGTTTTGTCTTTTTTAGTAGTTACATGAAATCATGCCTCTCATGATTTTAGCATTGTCTTTTATTTTGACCACCACCAGAGTCCCTATGACTCATCTAACTCCTCCCACGCTAGCTGTGCCCCCACCCCTATCATGCCCTTGCTGTCCTGGGAGTTCAGAGGCCTGGTCTCCCACCTCACCCTCAGGATCCCCTGCTGAGGTCCCAGGGAGTACAGGCCCTTCCCTTAGCTGGTATGTTTTTCTAGAATGGAACAAAGCCTCCTTCTCCAGGCTGCGATCCCAGAGGACATTCTGACAGCAGCCAGGCTTGGGCTCTCATTCCCTTTGTGGGGCATGGACACGGGGGAAACTTGTATGATGATTGAAAAGAGATAAAAGAAGCTTTGCATGGAGGTTGGCAGGTACAGAGCTAAGGGAGTCTGATCTGCTGTTATTGGCTTATAGGCCACAGGCAAGCTGGTCAATGGGGAATGAAATCCAGGTATAATCAGCGTGGTCACTCCCGTTCCAAAACGGGTCAAATCCAGGGGTCCCATCAGTTATGGGGTATAATTCTGAGGTGGGGTGGGGGTGAGATGTGTTTCCAACAACTTGAAGTCTGTCACCCAGCCCTCAGGTCTGGACCTGGAGACTAAAAATGTGGTTTCTGATACTTTTCTGTGAGACCATCATGTTTTTCTAACTATGGAGAATGGGATAATTTTCATGTCTGATTAGTTTAGAAAAAATCTGGTCCATGGTCTGTGTACAGCTTCTCTCACCTTCCCTTAGGCTTCCTCCAGTCTCTTTAGGTATGTCCCAGAGCACCTGCAGATCTTTATGGACTGTGTAGTTCCTGTCCGATGGGGCTGTGTTTAAAACACAAATGAGAGCTGAGTGTGGCAACTCACGCCTTTAATCCCAGCACTCGGGAGTCAGAGGCAGGTGGATTTCTGAGTTTGAGGCCAGCCTGGTCTACAAATTGGGTTCCAGGACAGCCAGGGCTATGTGGCTCTAGAAACAGGGCAGGCAGAGGGCAAGAACCCAGGTTCAGTTCCCAGCATCCACACGGCAGCTCAAAACCATTTGTAACTTCAGTGCCATGGAATCTGATACTCTTCTTCTGATATCTTTGGGAATCAGGCATGAATGTGGTACACAGACATACATGTTGACAAAACATTCATATTCATAAAACATACATGGTAATCTTACAGGACCTGGACTGTATCTTGATTTTTTTTTTCAGTCACTGTAAACCTTCAGAACCTTGTACATGGCTTGGCACTGCTAAAGAGGAGTCTGCCTCCCCAGAATCCCATCTGACTGGTCTCCTGGGAGGGTGTGGCCTTGAGCCCTGTTCCACACAGGACATAATGGATGGCTCGACATGTTCTTACGGGTTTGCTGAGCACACATGACCAACTAACAGGGAACCAGCAGCCCTGTTCAGCTTTCTCCCTAGTCTTCAGGTTGGAAGTGGATCAGAACCCAAAGGCTGTGTGGACAGCCTTACTCTGCTGTCCCCTCTGAGGGTGGCTAGGTCACTGCTGGCTGTGGTAGACTTATATGTGACCCTCTCCAGGCCTCTCTCCCTCCATATGTCTGCGCGGATCCCCTTGTCCCTGTGCCAGGCCCCTGTGTTCATCCTTCCCTAGGAAGGGATGTGCTGTCCACAGCCTGGGCCAGGATACTGGGAACACTGAGTCAGAGGACAGCAAAGACCCTTGGGATGCCCAAAGCCCAGGGCTCAGCTGGGGAGGGCCTGGGTGTGAGTGAACCAGGTCCCAAGCCATTATTCAGGCAGACAGAGCTGTCCTGCCATGGTGGGCCCCTGGGCCAAGATAATGAAGATCCAGCCCAGGGGAAAAGCCAAACATTGCACTTCAGCTCTGTTCTCAGAGAGTCCTCTGTGGCAGCCAGCATTCTGTGCAGACTAGCCACACTGATTCTTGAAGCCAACGACCTCAGGACAAGCCTACCCTGTCCTCCTGTCCTAGGATAGGTCTGATACTTCTAGACCACTCCCATGATGGCAATGACCATGAGCCTCTTCCTGGGCAGAATCCAAGTGGGGTCTTCTGGTGCCTAAGATTCCAGAGGTTAGTGCACTGGCCTATTCCCCTATCTGAGTCTGTTTCCCTATCTGAAGGATGCAGGGAAGACTGAACTAACTGGCTCTTGTGCACAGGTTGAATGGATCCATAAACACTTGGAGATAAAAATACTTTTTTCGGAGCTATTCAATCAATTCTCCAGCCTTGGGCAAGAGCCCGAGACCTCTCCCGACCTCAGCAGCCCATGCTTCAACAGTCAGGAAATTATCCCACTGGCTGACCCAAATCCTTCCTGCCTCATTAGAAATCTGTTCCCTCCTGCCCAGTATGTGTGTGGGCTTGTGCGTGTCTATACCTCACCTGTTTTCCTCTAGCTTTGCAGGTTCTGTGGGGTCCATAACCCTCCCCTGGCATCTGTGTTCTCTAAGCCCCTGCTGCTGGGGCTCTCAAAGAATGGGAAGTGGAATCCAACAAAGCCCTAATCTCTTGAGCCCAGGACTGGAGGATAAACACAGTCCAGCAGAAACCCATCAGTTGGTTGTGAAATATGTGCTGAGTGGGATGTTTTGGCAAGTGAACACAGACAGACTCTAGAGGAGCCCCTAGGTGGGGAAAGCGGAAAGCCCTGCCCGGCTCAGACTTGAATAAAGATGAGCCAGAGTGGGTCAGAGCTGGCAGCTCCCAAACCCAGGAAATGATTAGCTAATAATTGGAACATTAAGTTGTCAGCACCCGCCCAGAGGTGCTCCACCTGTTCTTGCTAGCTTGCAGGCAAGGTAGCTACCGGAGCCTCTCTGCCCCATGGTGAAGCGGCAATTCCAGGCTGGGAAAGAGGGCTATGATGGCTACAGAGCCAGGTCTAGAACCTTCAGTGGCTCCCAACTGCCTAAAGAGTGGAGCCTAGACATTTCAGGATGGCAGCAAAGGCCTTCTATGGTCTGTCCTTAACCTGCCACTCCAGAACTCTGAATTGTAAGTAGCAGTAAGCAGCTGCTTAACACTCTGAGCTCACTGTGCACTTCTGTGCATGCATGCCTCTTCCCTTCTCATGGTTGATTCTGCTCACTCTGGGGTGACACCATCATTAGGTCCAGAGTCCACCTGTCAAGCTTGACTTCCTCTCCCAGCACCCTGCTTTCTCTTACAACACTCACATCCCTACTTTTCTTCCCAACTACACACCCCCAGCACAGCCATTAGCTTCCTGCAGTGGCTGCCTAGTGTACAGTGCAAAGGCCAAGGACTTCACAGTGTCCTCTGTTGTCTGAGCCCTGTTAATCTTTCTGCTCAGTCTCCTATTCCATCTCTGTTTCCACTTCACTCAACCTAAGCACGCTGGAGCACACTTGCGAATTCCCATCTTTGGGCCTTTGCACTGGCTACACGCACTCGCCCCCCCCCCCCCCTGCAATGTTCTTCCTACAGATGGCTAAATGGCTCACTCACATGCCTCCTTCAAGTCTTGGTTTAGATGTCACCTTCTTGAGGCCTGTGGTGGTCACCTCTGTCAACTGCTCCCTTCCCCCTTCTCCTGATCCCCTTAGCTACCTCTATGTCATCCACAGCGCCTACCACTTTACCTACGAATTACGTCTGTAAACGACAACATAAGGTCCAAAAGGCAAACATTTCGTGTTTCTTCTCATTCACACCCAGGTGTAAGTGCTCAGCACACAGTAAGGTGCTAACATACACCCGCCAGATGACTACACGTCTCAAGAGATGCTATCTACAACCCTCAACTGGACAGGAGCTCCTGAGAGCAGTCGGGTTTATGGGCAATGTCATCGTTTGCCTCCACTGGGCTGTCAGCCTGGGTATCCCATACGTACAGTAGGAAGCTGGGAGCTGGACACTTAAGCCAGGTGTCTGGTTTCTTACAGCTTGGCTGAGAGTTAGAGAGGGCAGGAATGGGTCCAGGGCACTGTTAACCTACCTGCTCAGGTGTTCAGGAACCAGCAGACACTCAGTGAGCAAGGGTGTGAATGCCTGTACCCACAAAGACTCTGGGATCACCTGCCTATGGAAGACTCTTCATTGTCAAGCAAAGCTGGTGTTAGTTCCCAAAACCCTTTTACTTGGGGCTTGGGAAACGCATGGTTCTAGTTGGCCCATGAGCAGGGAGAAGGGTAGGCTGTCTTCTACGGTTTGACACTTTTGAGGGCACTGGCCTTCAGGCACTCTCCTTCCTGTCTGGCATCCTGACTCCCTCCCCACTTCCTGGAAAACAGATTCCCGGTTTCCAGGGACTTATTTCACAGGCAGGGGAGGGGCAAGGGACCCAGGCCCAGCCCTTACTCTGTAATCCTGAGCCCACACAAAACACCCCCTGGGTCCAGCTGCAGCAAGGAGGAGGCAGCTAGGTCAGGCCATGGGTGGGAATAAGGCTCAGCCTCTCCTTTCGGGCCCCTGCCCCCGCGGCTGCTCCACAGGAATGCTGGGCACAGGAATTGGAAGCAGGTGTGGGCTGCCTGGCTGGACTTCTGGCCTCCAATTCCCTTCCTCTCCTGCTTGTTCTAGCCACCGCCTGGGGAGTTTTCCATGTGTTCTTGGCTCCGAAAGGAAGTGGGGTGGACTCCAGCAGGGTGCTCCGGGGGAGAGGTGCCCATCCTGAGCCCAGGGATCTCTGAAGATACCCCCCCAGGGCATCAGGAGAAAGGAAACGGGGGGGGGGGGACCGAACTCTCTAGCTAAGCCCAGCAGTAGCCTGCAAAGGCACTACGGACTCTACTCCCACTTCTAGCTCTGCTCCCAACCCCAATAACTGGGGGGAGGGGACAGTGTCTCAAGGCAAAAACAAGACAAAACAACACAAAACATTGTGTTTCCCCCCTCCAGAAACTCAGACAAAAGGGTCACTGAACACTGAGTTAGGGGGCACTGTTTTAAAACACTTCCCTGAAGGGTAGAGCAGAGTGAGAGCAGGGCCTCGGGAGGGTAGACACCCTGCCTGGGTCCAGCTTGGCTGCTCACCACTGCGGCCTTGGCTTCTCTGAGCCGAAGTTCCCTCCTGTATAAAGTGAGTGATAACACTATCCTATACTGTAACAATACCTAAGGTTGTGGGGTGGCTTAAACGAGAAAATGGGAAGAGAGCTTGGCAGAGCATAACTCATTTGTAAGCAGTGGCAGCTACCATCAGACATCTGTTTCAACAAGAGCCAGCTCCACAGAGACGTCCTGGCTGAGGGCAGGGGAGTGGAGGACATATGAGAGGGTCGTGAGCCAGGAGACAGAAAGTCTGCCTGGGGGAGGCTGCCCGGAACCCTGCTTGCTCCCTCAGACATCCACACCCCTCTCTTGCTGCCACTTACCTATATGGCCCTCTACAACTTTCTCTGTTCCAGCCAGTACCTAAATAGCAATTGAATGCTTGAGTGCATGAACAAATGAATGAATTAATGCATGAATGAATGAATGAAGCTTGCATGATATGTGGTAATACATAGAAAAAATGAAAAACAATGCGTAGCTATAAACACAGGATGAGTTCATATGGACTCAAGTCCTGGACTGACTATCAAAAGTCAATAAGTGAGCCCTTCATCCTGTCCACGGAATGGGGCAATTAACAGTACCTGGCTGCGTCCTGAGGATTAAAGGAGACCAAGTGGGAAGTCACTTGGAGCCTAACTCTCACCAGTAAATGCAGAGGGAGGCTGTGCCCCAGAGATGCCCAGCTGGCAGAGGGGTGGGACTCTTGTCCTGCCTCCCATTGCTTATCTTGTATGGTTTCACTGTGCCATTTTTTCCCCCTCGAAACAGGGTTTCTCTGTGTAGCTTTGCGCCTTTCCTGGAACTCGCTTTGTAGACCAGGCTGGCCTCGAACTCACAGAGATCCGCCTGCCTCTGCCTCCGGAGTGCTGGGATTAAAGGCGTGCGCCACTACTGCCCGGCTCACTGTGCCATCTTACTAGATCCCTCTTCTCGTCTTCCTGTGATCTGTGTCACTAAGAGCTTGTGGGAACAAACGTAATCATGGAATCCCACATGTAGGTCACAAGGCTCAGAAGGTGCATGCGGGTTTAGCAGGCTGCTACTCCATCTCTGCCTGGAGGCTCTGGCTCTGGAAGCTCTCTGGGTGGAGGCCTCTGCCTTGCTGTGCATCTACCCAAAGCACGGTGGAGGAGAGCAGAGGACCTAGAGAGGAAGGCAGGCTGAGGAAACAGGGCATTAGGCTCAGGTGAGTGAGGGGCAGTTGGGGTGAGGGCAAGGAGCCAGGGCTGCTCCCAGGGACTGAGGGCCTCTGCAGTGCGGGAGGCTGGTTAAAAAGGGTACTACCTTGGAAACACCCTTAGACCTTAAGGGAGCATGTGGTCCCAGAAGCAGCACAATGGTGGCTGTGGATGCCTGAAAAAGAGCAGGAAAGGAAGAGAAAAGAAAGGAAGAACCTTAGATTCGGAGATGCTAGGTGCAAGTGTCAAGATCCAATTGGCCTTGTCAAGCCAGGAATGGATGACACACGCCAGGAAAGGCTGAACAGCCATCAGGGATGTCCTGATGGTCAGCCACCTTTGTGACCTGTTCCAGAGTCAGGGGATATATCTTTCACAGACAGTGGTACTGTAGAAGCCCTGGACCGATGAGGCAGGCCAAATTAGAAGGGGAGATCCTGGTAGGAAAGCCATGGTCTTCTGGGACTGGGGGCATCTCAGCACTAAGACCTCTAGCTCAAAGAACACGGGGCTGTGGCAAGCAGGGGCTAGAGCAAGGATGCTGAGGGAGGAGGGCCTGGCAGCAGTCTCAAGGAGAGGTGGCATGGGGGATTGGCACAGGGCAGGGGACCTAGAAGCCCTGGGAGACAGCCAGCCACTCCCCAGGCCTCTCTGAGTAGATGTGTTGTGAGAGATGAATGAGGGATGTGAGCCTCTCTGGTCCTCCATAAACCCTCCTTCACCATGGTGACCTGTTCCGGCCTTGGAGACAGTGGTACTGCAGAAGCCCTGAGCAGCCCAGCACCCAGCATTAGAAGAAAGAGGAGAAGGCTGCTGAGGCAGAAACTGAGTTCAGGACAGACACTTGGAAGCCACATACACAAGGGGGGACGTGGGCGGTGCTCACATGTGTTTGGTGTTGTAAGGACAGATCCACACCCACACACAAGCACAGGCTGCCAGAGCTGGGCCTCAGACCCCTGAGTGTGTGGCCAGGAGGGATGAAGTCAGCCTCGGAGAATCCGCCCTGGGCTCCCACACCAGGCCTGGGGGGCTGATCTCAAGTACAAGACTTGGACTTCACTGGGCTGGGATTTTCCATGGTCCTAGACTAGCAGGGTGGAAGGGAGGAACCATTATCAGGGGAGTGTAATGTCCCTTTTCTGGCCTCTTTGGGGGCCCCAACACTAGCATGTACCCTAACTCCATCCCCATATCCTAATTCCTCCATGATCGGGGGAGGGGGATCTTAGAAGATGCTGATCACCATCCCCTGCACAATGCTTGGGCACCTCCTCTGAGAAGCCCTCTCTGAGCCTCTGGAGCAGAGACACTCAGCATTCATTACAGATGTTTCTCCTCCCCAGTCTGATTCACTCCCAGCTTCTGTGATTTTGTTTGTTTGTTTTTTGTTTTTGTTTTTGAAGACAGGGTTTCTCTGTGTAGCCCTGGCTGTCCTGGAACTCACTCTGTAGACCAGGCTGGCCTCCAACTCACAAAGATCTGCCTGCCTCTGCCTCCCGAGTGCTGGGATTAAAGACATGCACCGTCATCATTCGGCCCAGCTCCTCTGATTTTTGAAGTGAAATAAATTCAGAACCCCATGCAGAGCTGAATTATGGACATGTCAGAGTGGGTGCTCCCCCAACTTGAGGGAGACCCTCCTCTCTACCTACCTCCCACAGCGTCTGCTCCCAACACTGACCTAGTCACACACCAATGTGTTCTTTCTGCTGTGCTTCTCTCAGGGCAGAGCCTGAATTTGATGGATGCCAGCCTGGGTACCAAGAATACTGCCTTCAGGGGAGAATCACATTTGATCCAAAATGAACTATGGAACTCTGGGGCAGCAGCTAGAGCCTGCTGAGCACCAAGCACCCTACTCCAGACATGGGCCTTGCCCTGTTTTATCTTTCTCTGAACCAAATAACTTCCTTGAAAATTCACAGGCCACAGAGGGGCCCTAGAAAACCTACTGGCTCAAGGCCCAGCTGTGCAGTCCCTGGCCTGCCTCTGCCAGCCTTGTGGCATTTGAGGCCTTGGTTTTCTCCTCAGTCCGGAGGTGGGGCCCTCCTGGCTGAGCTCCCCCGAGCTGAGGTCTTGCATTCTAAGAAAAGCAGCCACAACAGTTAAGCACTTGGTAGGTAAAACACCCTCTCCTCCAAGGGGCTCCTGGGGCATGTCAGCACAAAGCCATACCAGCCTGCTGCAGGCGGTGTCAAGCTGGTGACCAAGGGCTCCATGCATTGTCACCATCGATGTTTGGCATTGCATCATAGAGGCTCCCCACCCCCCTGTTCCAGTTCACCCCCAGCTCCTGTGGTTTTCAAAGTAGGATTCAGACTTGAATTAGACCCAGGGCTACGCAGTGGATATGACACAGTAGATACCGCCCTACTCTCCAGACTCTCCTTCCCCTGGCCATCAGCCCTAGGAGCCCCCAAGCAGCAGTTCTTCAAATAGGCTATCTTGTCTAGATTCAGCATTTATCCGATGCTGACAGAGGCTTAGGAGCCAAGGCTGGGCTGGGCACCAGCACCCTTGGGTCACAAAGGCTCATCTTCACCTGATAGTCCTGGTATAGCAGCCCTGGTATGGAGCAGAGAACTGTGGGCAGAGGGCACTGCCCTCAGGGTGTACCGCGTGTGCGTTGAGAACTCAGTGGAAACCTTGACCGGAGAGCAGACAGCCCTGTATGGACAGCATCGGCAAGGGGATTCTAGGACAGCAGAGGATGGGCTGATGGCCATCCAGCACTGGCCAGACACAACAGTTGGCCCCTGTCTCAGTAACAGCACATGTGGAAGCTGCCCATCTGGCAGAGGAAGACTGCTCCACCCCGACCCTTGTGTGCAGATGACCTGGCCTTCCCAAGAATAGGTCATATCTTCATCCCCGGGGAAAGCCAGAGGGTGGCCTGTCTCCAGACGTTTCCTGGGACTCTCCCTCAGAGCCAAGATAAAAGTGAAGCAGTGGAGCTTTGGCCTGGGTTATGTTCTAGGGAACATCAAAAAAGCACAGTAGCCAAGATAAGTAATATTTAATATGATATTTTTAAAAAGCAAAATCAATACAAAAAAATCTACAATGAACAAATATCCTGTTTCAAATAAAGACAGGACCCATATTGATTTTTCAGTTTGTCTCAGGTTATGGAACCATTACCGAGTCTACTTAAAATTTGGACATATTTGTTCATAACAGATTTTTAATGCACTGAAATATTACTTATCTTCATTATTCAGGTTTTTTAGTGCTCAGTATGCCCTAGCCTGGGCTCTGGCATCCCAGCCTTATGGGCTCCCCTCAGGGGTCTGCAAGTTATGTTTGTTCAAGTGCTGCTCTTGGCCCTTCACCAAGGGCCAGCCACCTCACAGAGGTCCATCCATGGGGACACTGCTGTACCTCTAGAAGCATCCTGAAGACCTCTTGACCCTGAAGGTCCATAGTTCCCATGACCCTTGCCTCACTCTTCACATAGGCATAATACAGTAATTTCTACGAGTCATCAGAGAGTCCCTGACTGGAAGAGAGAGAAGCAGGGAGAAGGGCTTTCCCCCACTTTCCCTAGCTGACCCCAGTGAGATCTGTAAAGTACTTCTTAAAGCCTGGCTAGTCCTTCCTTGATTACCCCAAAGCCAGAGTCAGAATGCAGACCTTTGACCCTGATTGATAATGGATGAATTCAGGGCAGGTGAGGTGAGGCACACCACGGTTCGCTACACGGTTCTTGTTCAGCACTACTTGGAGGCCTTTGATTAGAGATAGAGCATCTGCACCCCTGAAGCAGCATTCACCTGTGACCAGAATGTCAAGCCAAGGACGGTACTCACCGCGACCATTCTGGTTGGGTCGGTACACACTACCCACGCTGAGCCGGCCCTGTTGGGCGCCGTTCCGCTCTCCACCCGGCGAGGGCGCATCAGAACTTCGCACGGGCAGGTAGGGTGGCTCCAGCACGCGGAATGGGGGTTGTGGCTCCACCGCACGCGGAGGGACGTAGGCCTCGGGAGGCACATTGGCTGCATAGGGAGGGTACCAGCCGAGGCGGGGATCACCAGCGTAGGTGCCACCGGCCCCGGCGGGGGCCTGCGCTGCGTCAGTGCTGGGATCAGGGTAGGCCTGCTCGAAGCCCGGGGTGCCTTCATTGTACAGGCTGTGCGAGTAGCGACGGTCAAGGCCGTCGGAGGGTTGGGGCTGAGGTTGCGGCTGCGGCTGGGGCTGGGGCTGCGGTGCATAGGGCCTCTCTGGGGCTGGGTAGTAGCCCTGGGCCGGGTACTCGGGCTGCTCCTCGCCGCCACCGCCGTACTCCTCGTAGCGTGCCCGGGGTTGGTAAGGATACATGACCCCAGCCGAGGCTACAGCCGCCGCCCCCGCGCCCATGCCGCCGCCCGCACCGCGGTAGTACACGTAGCCCTGTTCGTAGGTCCGCGACGCGGGGTCGTAGTTCTCATATTGGTTCACGTAGGGCGCCTGCGGGTAGGGGAACTGCTGCGGGTAGGAGGATGGCTGGCGGTAGGTGGTGGCGAAGGCCGAGGCCGAGACTGAGGAGGAGGTGGAGCCCCCGTGCCGTTGCTGGGAGACAGAGGTGCGAGCCCGAGCCATGCCTGTGCTGTCCCCGACGGCCACCTCTCGCCAGTTGTCGGGCACCTGGCCGAAGCCGAATGGATGCCGCGTTTGACCGCGCACAGTGTCCGAACCCACGCGCCCGGGCAGGGGCAGGGACGGCGCCTGCCGACGCCGGGGTCCCCCATGGCTGCGTCGCTGAGACGTTTGGGGCGCGCCTGCCAGCAGTACTCTGGAGCTACTCTCTCCTCGTTGGGGCCCCGCGGGCACGTACTCAGAGCCCGAGTTGAGCAGGCTGTACACCTGCCCGTTGTTCTCCCACTGGATCAGTTGCCGCCAGCGTCCGGGATCCGAGCCCTGTCCTGGCTGCGCCTGCTGCCCGTGCACCAGGACGCACAGGCAGGCGCCCCACACCAGGGTCCCCAGCTGGCTGCCGGCTCCGGCCAGAGCCATAGTGGCCCTTCTGCAGAGGCCAGGTGGGCAGAGAGGCTCTCAGGAGTGGGCCCCGGTACGTGCTTCTCTTCCCACGGCCTCGAAGACAGGACGGCTCCTTGCCTGCCCAGGCTCTAGCTTTGTCCATCCTGGCCTTGTCCCGAGCGGGACGGCTCCTCCGATGACAGCATTTCGAGGCCAAGGGGTCAGGGCAGGGCAGGGGCGGTGCCCAGGGCTGCACGAGGCTTTCCGCAGGGCACGGGCGGGCAAGACCTCCTGGGGCCCTTACATGGCCAGCCCCACACTGGCTGGCCGCTCGCTAGGCTGGCGCTTTCCTACTCTGAATGAATAAGCAACAGGCTGGAAGTGTCTGGAGGTTTCAGGAACCTAGTCCGCCTGCTGGGGCCTCCTCCGCGGGGCCCTATGGCCCGCCGGGTTTTAGCTATGTGGCCTGTCCCACAGAGCAGTACTCCCTCAGTCCTTGTAGCTTCCAGCCAAGCCACAGACCTGCCTCTGAGGAAGGGAATGAGGCAGAGAGTAGGAGGGAGCCCCTGGGGACTCAGCTCTGTTAAGTGGGGTTTCTGGCAAGCACAGCCGGGTTAGGATGTGGGCACTACCCTGCTGGTTCCACTTTGCTCTGGACACAGTTTTCCTGAACTCCACTTTCCTCATTGGCTTCACCTCTTCCCAGGCTTCTTCTCTTCTCCAAAGCGATTGCTAAGAGACATATTTGTTGGTGAGCCTCCCTCTAGCTGGGGCCACCCTGTCATTCTGTACCCTGAGAACACTTGGCACTCGGCCCTGAGTACAAAGACCCTGGACGTTCATCTCCTCCACCAGATCTCAGTCTATAGGCATGGAGACTATACGGTGTGTGTATCTCTGGGCAGAACAGGACTTGGGAGCCCATGGGCGATACTGACTTCAGGAATCCCCAGTGGTTTCTGTCCTGTGTTTCATGAGTCTCGAGTAGCCAGAAATAATCTGAGTATACACATGGATAAGATGAGCCCAGCAGCTGGCTGCCTTGGATATGGAATAGGGTCCTTGTGAGGCAGAGAAACCTCGACCATAAGCATATAACAGCAGAGAGGGAAGACTTGGGAGAACCATGGCTTGGGAATCTTAAGTAAGTCCCTTACCAACTCTGATCTAGTGGCCACCTTTGATCAATGAAAGATTATTCCACATAGCTCCATTTGTTCTGACAGAGTCTCTGCTCCCTCTGGGGATGGCAAGGCTAATAAGAAAGATCCCAGAAGTTTCAACTTCTTTACTTGCTACCCAAGATGTTACACTCTAAATTCTGCTCTACAGGCCTCCCCTAGGCTGTCTTCTTCAGGTGTGACCTTGGGAGCTGGAGGGCAAAAATTACCCCTGAGACTTAGAAACAAGGGAGGAAGGACCTTGTCTTCCACGCCTCCATCCTTACCACGAAACCTTTATTGACCCACTGAACTGTTTTTCGGGACTGATGCTCCCTTTATGTGCTTGGGGACGTTAGATGTCTATAATCTAGCCGGAGAAGCAGGGTCTGGCAATGCCTCCCCTTGCTGGTGTCACCCTAGTTCCTGGCATGACATCTGGATTCCTACAACAGTGACTGATTAGGCTAAAGACAAGCAAGTCTTGGCTCCACTGAAGCCTGGGACGCGGAGGGTTAAGCCTTCCCTCCCTCTTCCTTGCCCCCTGCGGTGTTGGCCTCAGCTGCTTAGAATCCCTGGGGTCCTGTAGGGCCTTGCAGCCAGCCAGATGGGCAGCGGAGAGAAGTGGAAACAGACCTTAGGGTACCTTTGGCTTGGAGGGGAGGCAGGTTTGAGGGAGGCTCTGGGGTGGTTTTGAGGTGGGGAGGGGATTAACAGGACCCTGTTTTGCTGGCAGGGTGGGCTGGGGGGAGCGGGGAACAGGCGCTGCCTCAGGGTTTGGGGTGGGGAGATCAGGGCACAGGCCATGGTGCTCAGCACTCTGCTGGGAGCCAGCACTTGGCGTGAAACCCTAGCTGGAGTTGGCTCTGGTTCTTTTTTCTTTTTTCTTAATAAGGTCGAATCAGAGTGAGTCAGAAGAGCCAAGTTTCCTGTTGGGCTGTGTTTGAATAAACTCTGCTCTGAACAGAGCTTGGGCCTCTGCACAGAATCCCTGGGCCAGGACTTTGGGCCCCGCCAGCCATCTCAGCTGAGGCCAGAGCCCTGGGGTCCACAGGATGGCTTCAGCCAGGGGCCTGGCCTAGCTGGCCGCTCCCCAGGGAAGCTGTAATCTCTCTTGCAACTTCACAGTCTTGCCTCTGACCTGGGGAGGAGGGCAGATAAAACCTTTCTTGTGGCAGATTTGGGAAGCAGAACTGAGGGGATTATGAATAGTTTCCAGCACAAAGCCAGACATATGGCCACTCTTTTCTTCCTTTTGACTTCCTTTTGAGAGAAGGGAGGATCCTTTTGACCAGTGAAAGAAGGGAGGAAATTATCTCTGGAAGGGAGATTATCTCTGGACGGTGGCCCGCACCTCGTTGTCTATGTCCCTTTCTTGATTTTATCCATCTTCATCTCTCCTTGCCCAGGGAAGGTTGCTGTCCATCTTTCTGAAGGACAGGGTCTCTCCCTGGCATAGAGCATGCCGGTCAGGCTAGGCTGGCGGACCATGCAACCTTGGGATCCTCTCATCTCATTTTGTGCAGAGCAGGGTCTGTCCTGTCCCTTTCTCCCGTTTCCTGGAGCCCAGGAGGACAGTTTTTCTCACCTCTCCACAGGCAGGGGTAGCACCTTACCTCAGAAGCGGGCGGTGTCTCTGCATCTCTAGGTTGAAGTCCGCAGCATGGGGATCTGAAGGAGACCTAGGCCGGATATGGAGATGCAGAGCGCACAGGTCAGATGTCAGCTTGGACCCACCAGGCTAGTCTGGGACGTAGCCGTCTTAAGGGGAGGCAGCTCCTTGCCCAGCCCGGACCCTACTTCAGTCCCCATCCACGATTTTAAAACATAGGTATGCGACTGAGTGACTGGGGCATACTGCCAGTTCCCAGCACTAGGAACTAGTCTCAAGGGACCTTTGGAGGGCTGGTGCAAGGCTAAAAGAGGTTTACCTACTGTGTGCTCAGTCAGCTACATGTCAGTGTTCCCACGGAGCACCATTATCCTGTGACCCTGAACTGAAACTCCAGGATTTGGGGCTGAGGAGATGGCTCAGAAAAGTGTCTGCCTTGCAGTCATGAGGACCTGGTTCAATTCCCAGAACCCATGTGAAAAGAACTGGGCACAATGTGATAGGGAGGAGGAGATGAGAGAATTCCTGGGGCTTCATGGCTTGCCAGCCTAACCTAACTGGCAAATTCCAGGCCAAGAAGAGACCCTACACCTAAAAAAGGTGGATAACACCTTTGGTCATCGAATACATGCACACATGTGTAGGCACAGTGCACACACATGCTTCCCCACACACATGTGCACACGCACAAAGGAAGCTCTAGGTTCTGGAAAAATTCATGGGGAGAACAAGAAAGCAGCAAGCAGGCTTGCTCACCAGAGGGTTTAGGGAACAGAGAAGGGATAGGAGCCGTGAGATGTCCCACCGCTTTGTAGAAGAGGGGACAAGGGAGCCAACTGTGCATCAGGATTTTCTGTGGTTGCAGGGGTGAGGGCAAGCCCTGAGAGCCCACTGTTCTCCGCCACTCCCACTGGCCTGCTAGGTCCCCTCTCCTCCTTGTCACTAGCTGCCCAGGGTAGGCAACTCAGGAAAGGCCTCTGATGGACTCTGTCCTGAACTGGGACTCAAAGCTGGTGGCTGGGGACTGCGTTGCCCCATCTGCTGCCTTTGGAAAGCAGGCTGGAGGAAGTGCTGAGTGAGGAGGCCAGGCTATGCTGGCACAGGAAATGCTGATTCTGCAGGGAGAGGACCACCAAGTGACCACTGCCAGCTGGGCCCTGCGCCCACCCATCCCCCCGCAGCCACATCTGGCGCAATGGTGGGGGAAGTGGGGGGAACTTTGGTTGGTCCCCAGAGCCAAGGCAGTCATGAAGGGGGCCCAAGGAGGGGGCTGAGGCCCTTTGGTTTGGAAATGCCTCTTTAGGGCTGGAACTTCAGAGCAGCAGTGGGGGAGGTGAGGGCAGGGCCTTTTCAAGGGGAACCCACCCTCCCCCAGGAACCAAGAGAATTCTGTGATTCTGACCACTCCCCCTCAGCTTTCCATCCCAGCTCTCCTTGGACCCCTCCCGAGGGTTCTTGGAACTGGATAGTGTGAGCATCAAGGCCAGACTCCATGGAGGCAGGAAGCCCTCTTGGTTGTCTTCATACTTCTCCCTTGAGACGTTCTCCCCTGGTGAACAAGGGCAGAATGGGAACATTCCTCACCTCTCACCCCACTCAGAACTGCAAAAAGGAGACTGGTGAGGAGGGGGCGGAGTCACTTCCAGGAAGCCTGTATCGGTGGAGGGACTTCAAAATTCTAGGGATGGACATGAGCCAGCAAGGGTGGAATAAAAGAGGCAGGAGAGCTCCCTGTTCAAAGGAGAGCTGGCCAAAATCAAACAAGATGCCAGGCCCTCGGCAGAACTCTTGGGGGACGCAGAGAAAGTAAGGCTGGTGCGATCTCTCTCTCTCTCTCTCTCTCTCTCTCTCTCTCTCTCTCTCTCTCCCTCTCTCTCCCTCTCTCTCCCCCTCCCTTTGATGTTTGTCGCTGTCTTTAACTGTCCCTCCGATCTCTCTGGTTTCTTCATCTTTAAGCGTTCATCCCCAGACTCATCCGTGCACTTGCTAGTGATCTCTTCGCGTCCCTTGGTCTTGCAATCTCCGTCCCTTTCCACTCTCTCTGCCTCTGTTTCCCCCATCTGTGCCCATGTTTCCCCCATCACCTCCCTCTCTTCCTCCGTGTGCCCATGTTTCCCCCACATCTTCCTTCCTTCGTCCACTCGTTCAGTATGTTCCCTGGGTGGCTGCCCAGTGCCAGGCCTCTGTGCTGGCCACAGGAGTGAAAGAGACAGGGCAGGACTGTCAGGTCCCCAAAGAGCCCCAGGCTAGTGCCAGTGACATAAGTAACAATAGTCCCGGGGAGAGGTAAAGATGAGCGTTGCACTGGCTCTCGGTGACCTTTGAATGTATGTATGAATGTATCTGAATCTCTCTCTCTCTCTCTCTCTCTCTCTCTCTCTCTCTCTCTCTCTCT
>CABHPH010143064.1:0-29101 GCA_902168325.1 Peromyscus nudipes
ATTATATTTATTTTATTATATTATATTATATTATATATTATGTGAGAATATGAAGTTTGGAGGGATTAAGATTAGTAAGTGGATCTGTGAAGATAGGGAGAGGGGTAGGGTGAATATGATCAAAACATTACAAGAATGTATGAATTTCGCCGGGCGTTGGTGGCTCACGCCTTTAATCCCAGCACTCGGGAGGCAGAGCCAGGCGGATCTCTGTGATTTCGAGGCCAGCCTGGGCTACCAAGTGAGCTCCAGGAAAGGCGCAAAGCTACACAGAGAAACCCTGTCTCGAAAAACCAAAAAAAAAAAAAAAAAAGAATGTATGAATTTCTCAAAGAATGAATGAAAATATTTTTACGTCAGAGATCTCAAATAACTTAATGATTCATCCCAAGGTCTTAGAGAAAACAATAACAGGTCAAACCCCAAGTCAATAGGTAGAAAGGGCTAATAAAGAACAAAGCAGAAACTAATAAATGGAAACTAAATGAATGATGCAAAGGATCAGTAAAATCATCGGCTCCTTTCAAAAGATAAGCAAGGACGGCCAATCCTTAGATGACCTAACCAAAAGAAAAGATGATCCAAATTAGATAAAATTAGTATAATATATAACATACATTACACAGTATTGTAGTCGAAAGTTGCTTGGTCCCACCTGGGACAAATCTCTCCCATCCTTGTCCCCAAAGCCACATATAAAATAATCACTCAAAGGCTTATATTAATTACCAACTGTATGGCCTATGGCTTCAACTTCTTGCTAGCTAGCTCTTTCATCTTAAATTAACCCATTCCTATTAATCTATATGTTACCATGTGGCTGTGGTGTTACTGGTCTGCTGGCATCTAACTGCTCCTTGGGCAGCGGGCTGGCATCTTCTCCCACTCTCCTTTCTTCTCTCACTCACTCTCTTGGATTTTCCCGCCTGGCTCCATCCTGCCCTGCCATAGGCCGATGCTGCTTTATTTATTAGCCAATGGGATCAACACATATTCACAGCATACAGAAAGACATCCCACAGCACAGTATATATAATACATATATATATATAATACTTTGACAACCTATATTCCAAAAGGGTGGAAATCTAGGAGGAATTATAAATTCCTAGATACATATGACCACCAAAATTAAGTCAAGAATAGAAACATCTTACATATAGAAAAAAAAAACAAGGAGATTGAAGCAATGATACAGTTTTCCAACAAAGGAAAGTCCAGGACTGCAGAGGTTTCCTACCAAATTCTACCAGAGTTTAAAGAAATAACATCACTGTTCCTCACACTATTTTTAAAGTGGAAAGGGGAGGAATGTCACCAAACTCTGTAAAGTCAGTGTTATGTGATATCAAACCTGAGCAAGAGGGTCCGTGAGATGACTCAAGGGGCGAAGGCACTGACCACCGTGCCTGGTGGTCTGAGTTTGATCCCCAAGAGCCACACGGTGGGAGGAGAGAAAAGATTCCTACAAGTTGTCCTCCAACCTCCACTTGGGTGCTATGGCATGAGTCATGTGCACACACAGACACACACACACACACACACACACACATACACACACACACACACACACATACTCAAACACTATAAACCACTGGGCAGTGGTGGCACATGCCTGCCTTTAATCCCAGCACTCGGGAGGCAGAGGCAGGAACATCTCTGTAAGTTCGAGGCCAACCTGGTCTACAGAGTAAGTTCTAGGTCACCCAGAGCTGTTACACAGAGAAACCCTGCCTCAAAAAACCAAAAACAAACTATAAACCAATTTCTTAATGGAAACAGAGAGAAATTTTTCCAATAATAAAATACATGCAAACTTTATATATTCAAACAGCACATTAAAGAGATCATACTCCATAACCAAGTTGCTTTCACACCAGAGGTACAAAGGTGACTCAACATATGTAGATTAGTAGATATAATAAATACATAAATAGATTTAGGTAAAAAAAAAAATGCAATCGCCGGGCGGTGGTGGCGCACGCCTTTAATCCCAGCACTCGGGAGGCAGAGGCAGGTGGATCTCTGTGAGTTCGAGGCCAGCCTGGGCTACCAAGTGAGCTCCAGGAAAGGCGCAAAGCTACACAGAGAAACCCTGTCTCGAAAAACCAAAAAAAAAAAAAAAATGCAATCATCTCAACAGACGCAGAAAATGGCCTTTGACAAAATTCAATATCCTTTTACAATATAAGCCCTGAAGAACCTGGGAACAGAAGAACCATAATTCATCACAATTAAAGCTATATTTAATAAACCCACATTCAACCTATACCAAATGGGGAAAATTAAAAGCATTTTCTCTAAAATCCGAAATGAGACAAGGAATCCACCCTCTAGACTGTTATTCAATACACTGTTCAAGTCTTAGCTGTAGAAATAAGATAAGAGAAAAAAAGAAATGGAGAAATGAGGAAGGAAGAAACCAAAGTATTCTAATTTTAAAAGAAATGATCCTATACTTAAAAAGACCCTAAAGACTCCATCAGAAAGTCTTAGATCGGATCAACACTCTCAAAGGGACAACAGAACATGAAGCCCACATACAGTAATCAGTAGTTTTCCCAAATAACAAAAAACGAACATGCCAAGGAAGCGATCAGCAAAGAAACAAGCAAAACTCCACTCACAAATACCTAGGAGTAACCATAAGCAAGAATATGAAGGACCTCTACAATGAAAACTGAAAACGCTGAGGAAAGAAATGGACAAGACACTAAAAAATGAATGGACTTCCCGTGTTCATGGACCAGAGCTAATGCTACTCAAAGCAACCTCCAGATTCAGTGCAATTCCAATCAAAATCCCCAAGACATTCACAACTGGGAAAATGAATCCTAACTCCTTAGCTTGTTCAACCTTTCTCTCCCTCCTTATCCATCACACCCACCCACACCCACCCTGCCTTCTTTTCCTGAATCTCCTCCCTCACTCTGATCTTCAGTTTCATGATAGTTATAAACATCTGAAATTTCTTCCTCAGGCTCCAGTTTTGAATGTTTGTTGCAGCTGGTGGGACTATACTGGGAGGCTGTACTTTACTGGGAACATTATCTGTAGAATATACTGGGAGGCTGTACTATACTGGGAACATTATCTGTAGAATATACTGGGAGGCTATACTACATTGAGAACATTATTTGCAGAATATTCTGGGAGGCTGTACTATTCTGGAAACATTTTCCCAGTTCATTTCATATCTCATCTCTGCTTTCTGTTCTGCCATAATGTGAACTCCCTCACGTACACACCCAGACTGCCATGAACTACGGTGCTCCACAATGCTTTCACCCCACAATTGACAGAAACTGTGAGCTAAGATACATCCTTCCTTGCTTATGCTGTCCCTGTTGGGTACTGTGGGTACAACAAGAAAATAACTAATACTATCTCTTAGTTATAGTCTAGGGCCTATAATAAAAATCACAGGTAGCCCAACTCCATTATAATAAAGCAGAGCCCAGGCCAGCTAGAGATTTTGGGAGTCTTGCTAGTGGACGATACATGTTGGATTCCACCTACAACATCCCAAAGGGACCCAGCCCAGCTCTTCTGAGTAGAGCAGTGTACACATCTCCTTCTCACCTTCTACTGTCAAGCCTTAGCTCTGTCCCATGGTGTCTCCACCCACGTGATTTAAATGCAAAACTCCTTCCTATGCTCTTATAAGAAAAGAGGGCAAAAACCAGTTTCAGGTCCCAGAGGGACCCTCTGCCTCCTGACAAGTTTCCATTTTTAAAATCAGCCTGAAATGCTAGACGTTTGCTCCAATAAATGAGGCATAGAAGTCCAGAGAACCGCTCTCCAGAGGATGGTTTTCAGGCCACATACTACGCTTACCCTAGAAAATAGGAGGTGCCGTGCTAAGAACTCACTCTGGGGCTACTCTGAGGACTCAGGACAAGTCACCTGCTGTCAATGCACTCTGTGTTTAGACACAAACTCTTTGAATGTCATCACTTAATCAATGCCAAGGAGACGCCATGGTCCACGAGGCCTTATTGGCTCCATCATTTGAACCCTGTCTCCAATGTGGTTTATGATGTCTCTCGGACAATCTGGTGTTATAAGGGCATTTGTCTTAAAACCTCACACAATGCACAATGGTTCCAGAGAGCTGTTACAGATGCTCCCTGCTTTGGCTTTTACAAGGTCCTTAGATTTCCAGCAGTAACACAGAGAGAGAAAACTAGAAAAAAAGACAGTGGTATCATGAAGGCCTGAGGGTGGAGAATCTCAGATAAGATTGAATACAAGTCCCAGCTCCGCCATTTACTATCTGAGTGGCTTTGGGTATTGTTTTGTGTTTTTTAAGCCCCAGAGTCTTTCAGTTAAAGATAACAGTAGTGAAAGGTTGAGGGTTTGTTATTCATGGGGGACATGGAGATGGATTTTTTTTAGTAAAAGATTTACTACAAGAGTTATTAATGTCATGGACAGACAGACAGACAGCAGCAAATTGAGAACTCTGAGGAGAGTTTAGGCACCGACTCCACACATGGTGGAGGCTATGAGAGTTCACACCCATGAGGCTGTGGGGATCTCCTCTTATGGGTCCAGAGGAAGGTGGAGGTTTCATGTAGTCAGACTGGCTCTAATTCCCCAATGGGAGGCAAGGTATGGGGAGAGGGTGTCTTACATTGCCAGGAAGGACGTGGGGAAGTAAAGAGGGATACATATAGTTGTAGTGTACCCATTAAACAAGAGATAGGGGTGAGTATGGGAGATGTGTCACCACTGGTAGCTCTCTGATGTCCAGGAGTCTGACAACCTGAGGTCTGGAAACTTCCTGGAGGAAGTGAAAATGACACTTTTCATTTTCCTGGAATCCAGGCACCTCTGGAGTCTGTTGGGGACTTAAAGATTCACAGGTTCTCTAAGGCAGTGGTTCTCAACCTGTGGGTCAAAACCCTTTTAGGGATCAAATGACCCTTTCACAGGGGTCATCTAAGGCCATTGGAAAACACGAATATTTATGTTATGGTTCATCACAGTAGCAAAATCACAGTTATGAAGCAGCAAACAAAATAGTTTGATGGTTGGGAGTCACCACAGCATGAGGAACTGTATTAAAGGGTCGCAGCATTAGGAAGGTTGAGAACCACAGCCCTAGGGCTTGCTATTCCCTTTACAGATAAAGAGATTACTGTAGGTGAATGTGGCCTGAGCAAAAGCAGCCTGATGGTACAAGCCACTTTGGTATTCATGGGGGATTGTCCCCAAGACCATCACCACACACAGATACCAAAACATGAGACGTTCAAGTGTCTCTCATGATGTGGAACAATATCTGTACATGGCCTACTCTCTCCTTCTGATATTTTAAATGGGTTACTTAGAGTACCCAGTGCAATGCACATGCTACAGAAACAGTTGTGCTGCATTGTTCAGGCAATAATCATAACAAAAGCTGCGCATGTTCATTACAGTGCAACTGTTTTTAGAATATTTTTTCCTCTATAATTGGGTGATCTCTGGTTGTGGATCTAGACTGTGGGCCAACTGTGCATGTTTTACAGAATTTTCCAGGGATAAAGAAACCTTGATCTTAAAGAAACTATCTAAAGCATTTATCATGTTCGCTGGCACACTTAAAATGTTCTGTGACTGCCAGCCATTATTATCCATAAATGTGTTTGGTTCAAAAGAAGACAACATTAAAAGTTCATTTTGTAAGGCTGTGGCTAGGGCTCAGTGGTCCAGTACTTACTTAGCATGGACAGGACCTGTGTCCTGTCCCCCAGAATTGCCAAAACAAAAGCTAAAAGTTCATTTTGTATATTCGTTAACTGGTGAGGACAACTTCCTAAGCTGACTCTGGGATCCAAAGATGGAGATCTTCACCCTGGAAGTCACAGTAGTCTGCTAGCCACAGAGGCTCTGTGAGCATCCCACCAGGGCTCAGCACTGCAGATGGACATTACTGTTTGACTCAGCAACAACTGTGGTCATTATTAATAAGACATTATATAGAAATAGCTACAGTATTGCTATTTTGTTTTCACTGTATCTTATTGTCTTAATAAATATTCTATTGTGGTGAGGAGACACCGTGCCCATAGCAACTGTTATAAAAGAAAGCATTTAATTTTGGCTTGCTTACAGTTTCAGAGGTTTAGTCCATTGTCCTCATGGGGAGCATGGTAGGTGGAGGCAGACATGGTAGCTCAGAGTTCTACAGCCAGATCCACAGGAAGCAGGAAGTGAAAGACACTGGGCCCAGCTTAAGCTTTTGAAACTGAACCTCGCACCCTAGTGACACACTTCTTCCAACAAAGCCATACCTACTCCAACAAGGCCAAACCTTTTCATCCTTTCGAATAGTGACATTCCCTATGAGCCTATGGGGGCCATTTTCATTCAAACCACACTTATTCATAAATATGAACTATGTTTACAAGGTTTATTTTGTGAAGTTAATTATTTTCTGTAAGTTGGCTGTCCTGACCACATAAGCTTTCATGCATGCTGTTCCCTCCCTTACTAACTTACCTCACTTGGGACTCCTGGCCAGTCTGGCAAGTTTTACCACTTCTTTAAAATGCACCAAACTTATAATCATATATACTTTAAGTTTTCTCGTGGTTTCTAAATGAACTCCACGATTCTGACACACAGCTACTTAGCTCCGCTGCGTGAGTCTAGATTGAGAAAGTTTTAGTGGGTGTAGAGATAGCAGCGTTCTGGGCCACTTTCTTAGATGATGTAGTAACAACAATAAACATTGTCCTGGCCTCTGTGGTTTGAATGAGAATGGCTCCCATCGGCTCATAGATTTGAATGCTTGGTCACCAGAAATGGCACTCTTGAAAGAATTAGGGTGTGTGACCTTGTTGGGGAGATGTGTGTCACTGGGAATAGGCTTTGAGTTTTCAAAAATCCCATTCCAAGCCCAGAGTCTGTCTCTTCCTGCTGCCTGCAGATGCAGATGTAGAACTCTCAGCTACTTCTCCAGCAATGTGTCTGTCTGCACGCCACCATGCTCCCCACCATGATAATGAAGTAAACCTCTGAAACTGTAAGCAAGTCCCAATTAAATGTTTTCCCTTATAAGAATTGTCTTGAGGGCTAAAGAGATGGCTCAGCAGTTAAGAGCACTGGCTGCTCTTGCAGAGGACCCAGGTTCAATTCTCAGCACCCACATGGCAGCTCACAACTGTCTGTAACTCCATTTACAGGGGTCTGACACCCTCACACCAACACACATGTAGGCAAGACACCGATGTACATAAAAACGAATAAAATTTAAAAAAAGAGTTGCCATGGTCATAGTGCTTCTTCAGAGCAATAGAACACTGACAATGACAGAGGCTAAGAACAAAGACTTAATTCTTGCCTGTTTCACAAATGAACTAAGAATTGGTAGAACTAAGAATCTGCTCTGCCTGTCTTCACTCTGACATCACGCCCTTCTGGGTAATATTGGTCTTGAAGAAGGAGAAAACAATGGCACATCCATACAGTGTCATGCCCACGGAATGGCAGATCCGTGCAATGTCCTATCCACACAATGATACATTCAGGCAATGGCAGAGCCACACAATGACACAAATGACTCATTCATACAATGGCAGACTCACATAATGACAGGTCCACCCAACAGCATATCTACATAGTGGCAGAACCACACAATGGCAGAGCCACACAATGGCATATAACTAAATGGCAAATGCATGGAATGTCATGCTTTCACACAACAGAAGAGTCACACAACGGCAGTGGAAATCATGAAATGGTGGATACACATGATGGCAGTGCCAGTCAGTGACAGAACCTTGTAATGGTTCAACCACACACACACTGGCTCATCAGTGTCTCCCAGGAAGAAGTACACCACATCCCCACTCACGTAACATAGAAGCAGACCACGTGGCCAAAGCTGACATTACTGTGGGGAAGTAAATTTATCCACAGGATGACCCAGTACAAGCCACACAGGGAGCGTGCACACAAACAAGCCTGCAAAAGTGCAGCCAGTGAGAACAGCTACAAAACCCCCATCCTCTGAGTTTTGGCTTTGAGTGGTAGTTCTCTCTGAGCTCCCTCCTTCCTAGGGATTTCTAAGATTTAAAGAGCACCATAAAATGACTAATGGTGTACATGGTGCATCATAACCGACTCCAGACTGTGGCCCGTTTTTGTGGGGCCCATCAACTAACTAGGAATCATTCTTACACCTTTTCAGGCTGGTGAAAAGAAAAAGATGAAGATTGTATGACCAACACAGTGTAGGCTGCAAAGTCTAAGTGACTCCTTAGCTCACTTTTCCAGAAAAGTTTGCCAACTCTTAGGATAATGTAAAAACTGAGACTCAGCCTTGTGGACTTCCATTTGCCCTGGAAGCAGTCTATGTCTATCTGAGATGAAACCAACTGCTGGAGTAATAATTGTGGTGAGATTTCTCAGTCAGCGTAGAATTATGCACTTAGGACCTGGTACTGAGTTTCCACAGATTTGTCCAACGCATCCCCGGTGTTGCACTTTGCCCCACTGGATTTTAATCATTTTTATGTCTCTAAGTGCGATAGAGGGAATATGAGTATTTCTTCAGTGAAAGAGACTGAAAGATTCCATACTAAGCCTGGTGCTTACTAAGGATGTCTTCAGTAAATACTTTTGTTCAGTTTATCTAAGCTCCCGGCCTGACTGAAAATCTGAAGGCAGCTCCTCCCGATTTCAACATAAATCCCCTGCTTTTAAATCAGTTGCTTGTCTGAGATTATCTGAAAAATGCAAATATAAATGTCAGTTTCCATCATTGCAGCAAATATCTGAGATAATCGCTCTATCGGGGGAGGATTTGCTTTGGCTTGTAGTTTTCCAGGTTTTATGTCATCACATCACAAAAAGAAAGTGCAGAGGGGAGTAAAACCATTCACCTCACAGCTTCTAAGTAAAGCAGAAAGAGGAAGGAGGGACGGAGCCCCACTGGCTCCTTCAAGAGTGTCCCCTAAGAACTACAACCTCCCACTAGACCTGGACTCATAAAGGTCCCACCACCTCCCGGGAGTTCCATCTGGGAGTGGTTCCTAAGATTCAGACCCTGGCAGTTACTGTAAAGCTTTCCTTCAATAATGTACACATGGATAACAAAGTTATGTTGACGTGACTGCATTTCTGAAACTCACAGGAATCATCAAGAAGACCCCAAAGGGTATGTGTTTGGTGGGAATCTGAAACATTCTCCACAGGGTCATACATTTATCACTTGGCCCTTGGGGCTGCTGCTGTTTTGGAAGGATACAGAACCATGAGGAGGGAAAGCCTCGCTGGAGGAAGTGCATCACTGAGGGTGGCCACACTTCCTGTCTATGCCCTGTTGGACACGGTGTCACCAGCTGCCTCCAAATTATACCCTTCCACCCTTAAGTGTTTCTTGTCAGGCATTTTTTTCACGGCAACGACAGTAATGTAGTCAGGAAAGCCCATTTCAAATGAAACAGAAATGGTTCCTACCCCAAACTGGAATTATGAAGGACATGTGCTCCTAAAACATTAAATTTACCAAAACAGAGCAGTGTAAACTCTGAGATAATTTCCAGGGTGCGGGAGAAGGGAAATGGTTAAGTATAAAGAAACAATGAAGGGGATTTCTTTGGGTGATGATATTCGCTGTGGTACAATGGTGTTGGACACATGACTGTACATTTGTCAGTCCCACAGAACGTGAATCAAAAGGAGTGACATTGGATGGAGGCAAATTTTTTAAAACTCAAATGGAATGCTGGGGATATTTCAGGATGGAAATCAGACTGCAATAGTAAGTCTAACTGTGCTGGAAATGTGGGACATACCTCAGTGATGATGGTGAGGAGAAAGAGAGACGGAAGGAAGAGTTTTGACTAAAAATCAGGGAGTTTTAACTAAAAATTATGAGGACAAGGACCCTGAACAAACAAAAATTAAAGTGTCCAGAACCAATTGGACCTCAAAATAGAGCAGATATGATCCCCTAGACCTGGAATTTACAGAGTTTCTCTCCAAGCACACTTCACAGTTCTGAGGCCTCTGACTTGAGTGACAGGTTCAGGAGCACATTGAGGCTGTCTCAGAGCACAGCATCACAAGCATCACAGGAGCTGGAAGAGACCCACACCCTGTAGACCATCACACTCAGGAGCACAGTGAGGCTGTCATCTCAGAGCACAGCATCACAAGCATCACAGGAGCTGGAAGAGACCCACACCCTGTAGACCATCACACTCAGGAGCACAGTGAGTCTGTCATCTCAGAGCACAGCATCACAGGGCATCACAGGAGCTGGAAGAGACCCACACCCTGTAGACCATCACACTCAGGGGTAAAGCCCAGGACCCAACCATAGATGATGGCCCGATGCTGTAGATGTGGAGGAGCCAACCCCAGAGGAAAGCCTGGTATCTTCACTTAGCTTCTGCAGGATACATCAGAGTCTGGGTGGCTTCACCACACACTTATTATCTCAAAGTTCTGCAGATAAGAAGTCCCAAATCACAGTGTCAGGGGCTGTGAGGGGTCTATTCCAGGACTCTCTGGTCAGTTTATATACATCACATCAGTCACTGGCTTTACCCTCTGCTGACTTTCTCCCTACAGGCACATTTGTCCGCGTGCTGTTCTTTTATAAGAAATCAGCCGTCTTGGGCTGGAGGCCCACCGTATGACCTCTTCTTGACCAGTTAGATTTGCAAAGTCCTATCTCTCAATGTTATGTCCTGAAGTACTGGGGGGACCTGAACCCACGGACTTGATGGTGCACAACTGAATCCCTAATGCACAGAACGGTTGAATCCTAGAGGCCCACCGTAAGCCACCCCAACCTCCTGAATAAGAAACTGAGAAGAGCCCTCAGGACAGAAATCACAGTATTACATGAGCAATTGTTCCTGCGACAGCCTTAATTCACCTTGGGGAACCCTGCAGAATACTCTAGCAAGCCTCGCCCAATGCTGTCCCTTCACACAGTATCTTAGGTAAAGCAAAGTCTGATCAAACTGATTGGTCCACATAAAGGATGTCAGTGGAGATACTGAGAACAGAGAGAAGCCAGCTGTGATGCACACCTTTGATCCCAGCACTGGGGAGGCAATTCACTGATCCCTGTGAATTGGAGGCCAGAGAAAGAATATGTAATAGAAAAAGAATCATCAAAGAGAATAAGGAAAATGTCCTCAACTGATTGCCAAAGTCTCACGGGGATAGAAAGTTATCTGATATTTTTGAA
Organism: Peromyscus nudipes; assembly: GCA_902168325.1. Taxonomy (NCBI): domain Eukaryota; kingdom Metazoa; phylum Chordata; class Mammalia; order Rodentia; family Cricetidae; genus Peromyscus; species Peromyscus nudipes. The sequence continues at coordinate 11,201 of CABHPH010143064.1, forward strand.
AAGAGCCATTTGTAGAATGAACAGAAAGGGGAAGTAAGGTGTAAGGCGCAGACCAGGAAACTTAGGAGGCAACGTGTGTGGAAGCAGCAGCCAAAAGCCACAGCATGAGAGAGGAGGCAGCCGAGAGTGGAAGAGAGGAGCCTAGAGGAATCCAGGAGCATGGGAAAAGTTCTCATTACACAGAACCAAGAGGAAATTCCTTTGTCTTTCATAGGGAAAGAGCAGGGTGGGTATCACCTGCAATTTTTACATCTTTTCGTTTCTTCAAATTTATCCTTCCCTCCATTTTTACTTGCTATTCCCCTCCCTTTTAAAAAGTGTATTCTTTTTCTCTACTTTCCTTTTCTTTCTGTCTTTATAGTTATATGCTTCAAAGTTTCTGTTTTTGTTTCACTGTTTCCGACTTGATTGTTTGCAGGAAGAACTCTTAAATTTACCTTTACAACTTACTAACTCGTTATCTAGATGTATTAAATCTACCAAATATTACGTCACTTATCCTCTGTGGCAAATATTGTTCCCTAAAAATTTCACATACTATAAAATACTCAAATGTGCAGAAAAGTTTAAATAGTGTTATAGTCAACATATGCATATCTCTAATCTAGATTCTTCTACCAGCATCTTATAATACTTTGTCCCCTTTCTGTCTGTCCCTAGACATCTGTCTAATTCTCCCTCACCCTAGCTTGTTTTCCTTTTAACACATTTCGAACTCAGTGACAAGCACAAGTTTACCTCCTGCATTCAGCATCCCTTCAGTGTTAAAAAAAAAAAAAGCCTTTTTAAAAAATTGCTAAGTACACCTGTTAGAAAACCATCATGAGTATTAGTGGACCATACTCTGCTGTTCTAACTCATCATTTCCTGGTTTTTGTGGTAATCAAAAAGATGAAGAAACATCTTTCTTGGTCCTAAGAAATCCTCTTTAAAAATCACAATTTAAAAATGAGACGCATGAGAGATCATGTCTAAATCTGACATGAAGAGACACCAAGTGAATGAATGTGCTGTAAAACAGCAGGAAAGGATGCCGCAGCGCCTCATGCTCTGCTTGTGTGCATAGGAGAAAGGGAAGCTCTACTCCCAAGGCTGTCTTCCAGTTGATGAGTTTTTGCCGAATGGTTGCCTATAGGTACCAGGAGAACCATTGTCCTCTCCCTTTGATTGGCATGCTGTGGGGTGACGGATCTAAAATCCTTAGTGAAAATAACTTAAGAAGCCTGAGGACATCTCCCCTTTGCCCACAAGTTGGCTAAAAGAACACCCTTGTTACTTGAGTGAAGCTGATTTCATGATCTGGGCCCCCAAATCAAACATGCGTCTCAGTGAGTGTCTTAGCAACATTCTGAAGTGATTGCATTTTGTTCTTTTTAACGTTTATTTTTATTCTTTTTAATAGCGTGTATGTGGGGGTGGTATGTGCATATGAGTACAGAGGCTTGAAGAGAGAGGAGGCATCACATCCCCTTGGAGCTGGAGTTCAGGAACTTGTGAGCCACCCAGTGTGGGTCCTGAGAATCAAACTCAAGTCTCCAGGGAGAGCAGTATGCTCTTAACCCCTGAGCTCTCACCTCTCCAGCCCTTAAGTAGTTGCTCTTGACAGAGGTGTACCCAAAGCTCTTGCTAAGTAAAAGTTCTGATAGACTTCTTGCCTTGTGTGATACTGCGTTATCACCTGCGAGCCACACAAGGCCACCCTGAGAGTCAAACTTAACTGCCTCCTCATCCAGCGAGCTCAGTCTCCTGAGAGATCAGCGTCATCCTTCACCACCAGTCAACTTAATATGAACTTGGCTGAAGGTTTTAACCACCGTGTAGAGTTACGATGAAACTACTGTTGTCTAATGGAAGAGAATGCTGTTATTAGTTACATCAACTCATCAAATAAACTCCTCCTCCTTTCTTTTTGTTCCACTGGAATACTTAGTTCTCAGCTTTGTTAGCTTTGACTAAAAATCAAACTACATATCTCACCATTTGCTAAATGCGGCCATGCCTGCCACTTTAGATATGAGGATAACTTTCCAAAGTAAGTGTAGTACACACATGAACTCTCAGCACTCAGAAGGTGGAATCACAAGTTTGGGGTGAGGCCAGCCTGGGCTACATGGTACGACCCTGTTAAAAACAATGAAATAACTTTCAGTGTATAGACAAATGATCATGTGTGCACATACCCACATACCTCCACTTTCAATCCCTACAGAGCAGACAATGCACACTGCTGTTCCTTTTATGTTCTGGGCAAACACAGAGGAAGGAAAAACAGGAATTCTGCTCTATGGCCACATTTCCTTCTCCAGCAATCAACTCTGTTTTACGAACTTCAAAGCCAGATTTCTTCCTTATTAGCATACAGATAAACCTTGCTTCCTTCTAAGATGAAGGCAGGTGAGGCCAGGTCCAGTTTTCCTTTTGTGAGGCCTCAATGGCCTGGAAGAACAGTGCCTTTCTCTGTTTGCAACATGCTTGATTTTTTAAATACCAAGACCTGAGCACGCCAGCATTGTTCTTGGGTCCACTCCACAAGTAAAGCTTAGGATCAGGGCCCTCAAAGGTATAATATCTCCAGCTTCTGTCCCCCAGAAGGTACACTCCCCGAAAATAAGAAGGTCCACTAGGAGGAGCAGTCAGGAAATGGAGGTTACAAAGAGATGAAGGTATGGGTAGCTGAGACTATCACAAGGCAGTAATGATTAATTTGGGCTTCTTGTCCTGATGAATCCTGCTTGTTCTACCAACATGGAAGCTGCGGTAGAATTCTGTGTCTACACCTCTGGAGAAGAAGGGTGTCTAGGCCTGATATTTTCTACTATTCTGAGATACATTTCACTCTTCTTTCCTTGGTTCAGTGCATGCTTTAGCTGGCTTGCAGCGTGGCATGTTCTGGAAGCTTGAAGCTTTACCAGGCGATGACTTGCACTCAACCATCGCCTGCTCATGCTCATTTTCTTCATGAATCTAATTTCACACAGAGAGATCAGAAATGCTTACTCATTAAAATCAAAGAGAGAGCCAGCCCTGCACCCCTCCATCTTCCCATTCTTACATATCCTTTTTTTTCCTGAGCCTTGCTGAATGGCTAAAGCTTTCTTATTGTATTTCAACAGAAGTACCTCAGAGGAATTCTATCTAAAATTAAAAGTTTTCATTGACCAAAGACAACTGCTACCCATCCCAACCCAACCCACACTTGTTAGTATATAAAGTACATTTTAAAAATTAATGTTGGTATTTACAATCTTGACAGAATAAGGTAAACAAGCATAGTATAAGCTGCTTTTTGTTTAGAAACGGGGAAGACTTCCTTTTGGGGGGCCACATACTAAAACTGGGATGAGGTCCTTGGTTGAGCTTGATACTGAGGGAATTGGACAGAAACTGGAGCTGGAGGCTGAGCCGAGAGCTTCCAGACAGTTGCGCCCTGTGGAAGCTGGTCCAACAGGGAAGGAAGCCTGGGTTTCCGCTTTCTGCTGATTCAGAGTCTAGGGCTCCGGGTAGCAGCTCCAGGCTGGGCAGAAGATCTTATCATGGCTTGAAAAACCACATTGTTGCCCTGGTCCTGTTTCCTTAAAGCTCAAAAAAAAATTTTTTGTTTACAGATCACGATGGCTCTTACATCCAAAATTCATTCCTTAGCAGGATTTTCTGAACTTTTGGGAGTAACCTCAAAGATTGACAGCAGGCCCCATACCCTAAGGAAGCCCTATTCCACAGAAAAATTTTAATTTCTCTGTGACCCTGTGCCATTTACTGTTCCTATGCTCCAAAGATGTAAAGTAATGTGGGACCTATGCCACTTATCACTGTCTGTCAATAAAACATACCGAAGTAAGTCCCACTGGGTGATCCAGAACTTTCTTTAGTTCAGTGTTCTACACATTTTATTGATTCCAGTTTTACTGAACTCTCAGCAAAGAATACAGCCTTTAAGGCTTCCACTTTGGGGAATTTATGTAGGGTGTTTTGTGCTCATTACATAACTGAGTTACTGGAAAGCTGAGTCACAAATGGTGATGCATCTTCTGTAAGATACAAAGTCACACACACAATGCTGAAGGTGTTTATTATACTCTCGAAACATTTTTTATTTTATCTTCTTCATTTGATAAACTCTGAAATAGATACAATTCTCCAGAACAATTTTTCCTTTTGAATTCTCTTGACATGACTATGTTTTTGTTTTGTTGTATGTTCCTTTGGTATAAAGACACCTAATTTTAATAAATCCTTAATGCTTCCTATTTGATCATTGAACAGTATTTCTCATTTGCCACTTAATATGTTCACTGAATTTTATACCACTTCAAATCTCATATATAAATGACACAGCATTTATCAAGCATAAAGCAAACAATATTTGCTTTGAATTATTATAGGCAACAGATAAGAAATATATGAGAAATATTAAGAATGCTTAATTTACTCGTCAGGGAATGAGGAAATACCAAAGCAACAATTTAAGTAAATTTCCTTGGCACCTGTTAATGGCTAAAATGAAATAAAACTTTTTAGTTTCAAAAAACTGGTCTAGGTGTCAATTACTGCCTAATCCCTAATCGTCAACTGATTAGAAATCTTTTCTTCGTCTGTTTCATCTTTTATAGAGAGATACATAGCCCTCCAAATTTTACATAAAGTTGCACTTCAGGCATTTTTTATTTTTAATTAGTGATCAAAGTAATAGGTTTGACTGTGGCGTTTGCATACACCCTTGGTTTCTGTTCACCTCCCTCTCACACACTGCCTTTCCTTCCCAGCAGGCCCCTCTCAAGCCTCAGGTTCAGCATGTGTCCAGGGCTTAGTGTTTGCGCCCTCTGTGATGTGCCATCTTACTGGAGACGGCTGCATTGTCTCAGAAACTGGGAGCAGCTCTGAGAAAGCTGAAAGATAACCCTTGGAAGATCACTGGAAGATAGAAGAGAAGCCAGATCAGAAAGACGAGAGAAAGTCAAGCACACACTTGTACTCCTAGCACCCAGGAGACGTAAGCAAGTGGATCACTGCAAGGTCAAGGCCAGCCTGGGCTACGGAGTGAGTTCCCCGCCAGCCTGGGCTGCAGAGTATGGCTGTCTCAAAAGAAGAAAATGGCATAGTTGTTACCTAAGGAAGTAGATTATGAACTAATTACTCTTTAAATTCTTTTCAGTTTTGTTATATTTGTAGAGTAGATGAAAATAATTTTCTAATTAAGTGGGTAAATGTCTGGCTAAGAATGAATATTCTGGTTAACAATCAATATCGGTGTTGTGATTTGAAACATCAATGCCCCACCCCCTGCACTTTGAACCTTGTCCCTTAGCTTGTGGGAGGCTGAAGAACCCTTAAGAAGTGGGGTCTAGATGAAAAAAGAGATCACTGGAGGAGGGTCCTTGGGGTATGGTGTCCCTGGACCTGCACACGCACTCTTCACTTCCTGATCCAAACTCCACACCAGCTTCCAATGCCACCAACAGAGCTGTCCACCATGCCTTCCCCACCGAGATGGCAGATGCTCCCTAAAACTGTGAACCAAAGTTGATCATTTCCCCACAAGTTGTTCCTTCCAGTGTGTGTGCTCACAGCAACACGAGAGTAACTGATACCGAAAGCCAGTACCAGACCCCTGAAATCACTGCAGGACGATGTAAGCAGATCCTCAAGGGTCACTCTGGTAGACATTTGGAAAGGGGAACAAGGTTCATAGAAATATGGGCAGTGAAGTCTGTATTTGTGAGGTCTCAGAAAGAAATTGTGCCACAGGCTATCCAGGATACACCTGACAGTGAATCTGCCTATATTCTGTCCCCTGTCCTGAAAACTTGAATGAAGAGAAATTTAAAAATAAAAGCTAATTTATTTGGGAGAGGAAATTTCATGATAGTATAGAATTTGGGGCTGTAATGTGGTGACTGCCTTCTCTCTCTCTCTCTCTCTCTCTCTCTCTCTCTCTCTGTGTGTGTGTGTGTGTGTGTGTGTGTGTGTGTGTGTGTGTGTGTTTTATACGTGTAGTGCCCACTCAGACCAGAAGAAAGTGTCAGATTCCCTGGAACTGGAACTATAAGTGGTAGTAAGCCACTCAACATGGGTACTGGGAACCAAGGACTCTTAACTACTGTGTCATCTCTCCAGCCCTTGCATACAGCTTTTAGGCAGATTAATAGTGAACAAGAGCAAATCACAGATTGAGAAGTATGGAAAATGCACAGTTTGATAAAGGGTGGGAGGGCAGCATTTAAAGTTACAGACAAGGCCAGTGTGTGGACAAGAGCAACTGTTGGAGAGATTGGTACCATTGAAGAGAACCCAGGCTTTGTGGTGGGACAACAAAAAAAGGTGCTAGAGAGCTAGACCTCTCCCGCTGGAGTCTTAAGGTGTAAAGTGGAAAACTCATTCAAAAGGATTGTATTTGAAAAGAGAGTGGCACCGCCAGATAGAGGCCCTGCATGGCACCTGGGGAAATGTCTTCCCCATCTCAACTTTACAGGTACTCAAAGACCACAGCAGCTCGGGTCTCAGGGAGATTGGCTACATCTTCAACTGTCTGTCAGCAGAACTTGATTTCATCCACATCATGCTGTTTTGTTCCTTTTTCTGTCTTGTTTTGTTTTGTGGCATCCAGAATTCAAAATCCACTGGACAGAAGCTAGGGACAAGAATCCAATGGGGAAAATCCACCAATGTGAGGCAATGAATATCAGAGGTAGATTTCTTGCATGATGAGCCTGAGAAAGCCAATGCATGGAGCTGTGAAGGTGAATCCTAAGCTGCAGTGGAGATCCCAAGATGTTGGAAAAACCGGAACATGGGGCGTCTTCTGTGGGAGGCAGCCCCAGAGAAAGACGTGCGTGCTGCAAATTGCAAGGTACTTAGGGCAAGGCTACCAAAGCCTGTCAGAGTGCATTTCATGCATGGCACCACTGTCCCAAATTCTGGACATCAAGGGAGAGCATTTATATCCACTGCTGTGCTTGGTTCTTGCTCACATCCACCCCTTCCTTGCCACAACCCTGCTCTTCCCTTTTAGAATGGAAATGTGTTCTCTTCACCAGTGTATATTGGAGTTACATAATTTCTTTTTTGATTTCACAGGGTCTCACAGCAATGAATTTGTTTTAATTCTCAAAAGAAACTTTGGACTTTTTAGCAGCGTTGAAATGAGTAAGACTATAGGGTTTCTTAAAGTGAGACTCAAAGCAATTTGCATTGGAGATGGTCATGAAGCTTTCTTTAGAGGCAGAAAAAGACTGTTACAGAGTGAATCTGAAAAGTCCCCTAAAGGCTCGTGTTTTGATACCATGTTAGTTTATAATGTTTTGAGAAGCTATTCAAAGTTGAGAAGGTGGGGCATCAATAGTGGTTGCAGGTCAATGGACTGGGTCCTTGAGGTATCTTATGGCTGACTCCATCCAGTCAAGATTTTTGTCTCCTGATCTGCTGAGATGTGAACAAGCTGTGCACATGTTCCAACTGTCACAGATGGAGCCACCCATCCACTGAAACTTCTGTATCAGGATGGATGGATAGTCCCTGAAGCCATGAGTCAAAATAAATGACCCCTCTATTAAGTTGTTCTGTTGGGTATATTTAGTCACAGCAATGCACGAGTAACTAAAACAGCAAGAAGAGGACTAAGTTGCCAGCCCAGGATGAACACATACCTCCATCAACTCCAACATCCAGAGGATGGTGGATCTTCTGGGACTGGAGTTAAAGAGAGCTGTTAGCTGCCATGTGGATGCTGGGAACTGAACCCAGGGCCTGTAGAAGAGCAACCACTGCTCTTAACTGCTGAGCCGTCTCTAGCTCCCGAACAGTTTAATGGTAAGAACAGCAAGTAGACAGCAATGAATTTTGTGCAGAATTACCTATGTCTAGTCAGGTGCTTTGTCCTCCAGAAGGTGAGAGCTGCTGCAGTTCTAAACACACCGGGAGAATTGGCACACTCTGTTCACTCTTTGGCTGGTTTTTATGGCCTCTCTCTCCTGCATGAGGAACAGCGTGACTCAGGTTCCAGAAAGCTGGAACAACTGATCCTTTCTGTAAATATTAGAAATAGGAAGTTGGCAACTGGGAAAAAGTCCAACCAAAAAAAGGTATTTCTTTCTAAAATAGAAATAGGAAGCTGAGAAAGACTTTATAGATTAGAAGCTGCACAGTGTTCTTTCTGTTGATCCTAGTAAAATAGTATTGTTTATTTTTGGACCAGACTTTCTCAGTCATTGAAGAATTTCCCCAAGCAACAGAACTTTGTCAATACACAGCCATATCCTCTTTCACGCTTGGGGCAAAGAACCTGTGTGTTCCACCACATTTCCAATAGTCTACTGCCCTAGAAACAGCAAAAGATGCCTTCCTGCTTGTTGGGTACTTAGTCAGGAACAAAGAAACTCTGTCAGTAAATGACCCTTTATCATTTTTGGTGACAGCCGGAAGGAAGTCTTTAGCTACTTTACTAGATGGTGTAGCAGAAGTCTAAGAAGTTGCAGCTTTGAGCACGGATCGTGAGGGTGCCAAGGTCACACAGGGCTGAAAAATGCTTAATCTTTAACCAAGCAAATGGAGAAAAAGATTGACAGGTGGTACAGGAAGTACCCATCCTATTACCTCCAACCACACTCTATATGTGTGTAGAACCTAAAGGCAGCTATTCATTGTGTGTGTGTGTGTGTGTGTGTATTATATGTGCACATACCTGTGGTACAAAGAAGTGGGCAGAGGATGTCGGGAGTCCTGCTCTACCATTCCTCATCTTAATTCCCTTGAGGAAGAGTCCCTCAGTGGACCTGGAGCTACGCTTGTTGTCATAAGCCTGCACGCTCCAGGCTTCCTGCCTCTCACAACTCTGAGGTTACGAATGTGCATGCCACACCAAGCTTGTTGTGTGGGTGTTAGGACCTGAACTCAGGGCTTCATTAATGTACAACAAATGTTCTTCCTTACTGTGATGGTTAATCCTGGCTGTAAACGTGACTGCATCTGGAACCAACAAAAATGCAAGACTCTGGGCATTCCTAGAAGGGACTTCTTTGTTTTGAAGTGGAAAGACCCATATTAAATGTGGGCAGCACCTTTTTATAAGTACATCCTACCACTTTGGTTCCTTTCAGTCATCCAGACTACTATGCCCACTGAGCCCTCTCTTCAGCAACCCCAGTTTTTAATTTTTAATGGCATACCCAGTAAGCATGTTACATGTAGATATCAATCACATCAGGAGGAAGCACACAGAAAACAATGACTAGTGTTTAAGCAACAAAAACCCAATTTTACACACCCATTTTCCCATAAATCTCCAGCAAGAAAAGAGCTGCTGGCACCCCCAGTATATTGAAAATTCCATTTTCAAGAGGCAACTTTTCCTTCAGTTACCGGTTCCATTCTATCCTCTGCTTGTTGGTGTCCAGTCGGCTTCCAACACTGTAAGGAGGATATCCATACTCACAATAGTACCGTCCATAATGGGCAAAAGGGGGAAGCAGCCCACGTGTCCATCAACAGATGAATGAGTAAGCGAATTCACTGTGTGCAAATGACGAGATAGTATAAGAGAAGAAAAATTCAGATGCATGCTGCAACTTGGATGAGCCTTCAAGGTGCAATGAATGGGAGATGGAGGCACAGTATAAGTGAAATTCGTAACATTGAATTATACACTTAACTGAGTCATTATGTTCTCTTATGTGTTTTACTTCCATACAAAGTGGGGAGAATTGCTGATTCTGGAGAAAGAGGCAAACATGCAAATAGAAGACGAGAAGAGAGTCTGATCTATAATGAACACTGTTGAAGAAAAACGGCTCTGTGCCCCAGAAATGGAGGAGGTGGTGATGGTCCCTGATGGATGTATCTGACCTAAAAAGTAAACAATGCCCTCCTGGGTCCAGGCAGGATCCAGAATGCTCAGAGAAAGTGAGCTTCATGTGATGTTTTGAGTCCAAACAGAAACAGGAAATTCCAGGGGACTCTGGAAAGAGTATGAGTGTCCTTGAGAAGTTCCCACTTGGTTTCCTACATCTAGTTAGTTCATTCTGGGTGGTTTGACCGTTACATCCTGAAGTACATGTCAGCGGCCTCTATCTCATTATATCCCTAAGTGGGGTAACTACAAACAACTCAGAATTAATTTAAGACTTGGAACACATTGCATCTCCAAGAGGTAAGTTCACTTCTAACCTGATGGCTGGAGAGCTGAGACTGGCTATTTCTATGTTATTCGTGAGCTTTAGCCTACTTGACATATTCAGCTGTTGAAGTGAGCATACTGCACATAATACCAAGAGTCTCTTATTAAAATAACGCACTGTAAGTCACATGAAGCATGCAGAATGATTCCCTAAACTGTGCATCACTAACTGCCTATATCACTTACCAGATGGAAGTAGGAAAAGTCAAGAAGAGAGCTAACATTTATGCAATTCTGGCTAGGCCTGCCCTCACTGAAGATCTTCAAATACCATCTTATGGACCCTTCAGATAAGGTAATTATTATTATTAATCATTCCATTAATGATTAACAACTTCAGAGTGTTAAATAACTTGCCCACAGTTACATCTAAGAGGAAACTGATTTCCTGTTCAGGCCTCATTGATTCCAAACCCTGCTAGTATCCACCTGATGTTTAGAGATGGAGATGGCTGTGAGAGAAACAGAAGAGTGTGGTTTGACCAAATAGAACATCTGGATTTCAAACCCTCTAAACCCCATTAGAAAAGATTTGAAGGAGGCTCGGGAGATAGGTCAGCGACTGCCGAGTTTAATCCCCAGAACCCATATAAAAAGCCTAGGTTGACAGGGTGTGTTTGTAATCCCAGTGATGAGGAAGGAAGGCTAGGTACACCCTAGCAATCACTGGCCAGCTATCCCAAACTGCTGAGTGAGTGCCAGACCATATCTCAGAAACAAAACTAAAAAGATTGGAAGAGACTGAGGAATAACGCCCAAGGTTCTTCTCTGGCCTCCATGGACACCTGCATGCACATGGTATGTGAATATCTACACATACCATCTTATGGACCCTTCAGATAAGGTAATTATTATTAATCGTTCCATTAATGATTAACAACATGTGCATGAACACACATGGATTTTAAAAGCCGTGTACGCCATGTGTGGTAGCACGTATCTATAATCCCAACATCCAGGAGCCTCAGACAGGAGGATCTAGATATGTACACTCATTTTCTCATACTAAGACTTTGAAATCCAGTGTGTATTTTCCAGTTCATCTAAAGCAGGGCTAGGCGTGCTTCGGGTCCTCTCCAGTCAGGCTCATGGCTACCATGTTGAACAGTGACAAAAGCAGAGTAATGATTGCTCAGAGCTTTATAACACCACCCACAAACTTGATCACTGTCACTTTGCCTTTAGCCAAAGTACTCATTAAAATACTGAACAGATAAGCTCCTCAAAAGATTAAGAAATAATTGCCATTTGACCCAGCCATGCCAGTTTTAAGGGATTACTTAAAAGGGATGAAACGAATGGAAATATTTCACAAAGAAATGAAAACACACACAGAGGGGGGGAACTGAACAATGAAATAAAATTAAAAATGAAATAACTCAAAGGTCTGTCAGCTAATGAATGGATAAGTAAAACACTATGTCCACAGAATGGGAGAGTATCCACAGAAAGAGATGAAACGCAGATGCATGCAAACCTTGCAAACAGCATGATTAGTAAGAAAAGTCTGTCTCAAAAAGATCACGTTGTACAATCTCACTTATGTGAAACACTCCAAGGAGCAAATCTACCCACTGAAAGTTGACGAGTGATTTTTCAGAACCTCTGAGGGAGGTTCATAGGAGGAGGCATAACTCCTAACAGGTGTAGGATTTCTCTTTGGAATGAAAAAAAGTTACTGTAGTGATGGGTTTTTTGCCTATCCTAAAAAGTACCAAGTTGCATGATATAAACTGTGCAGTGGATAAATTAGATCTCGATAAAGCTGCTACAGTAAATATTTAAGCAAACAAACCCATCTGTGAGCACTCAAAAGGATCAAGCAAGTCAAGGCTCAGAGAAGTCTCTTCATGGGTACTTGTCTGCTAAGTCATCGCCGTTGGAGATTTCTAACACTGCTCTGATGTGTCCACTCCTTCTACTGTCACTCCTGATTCCTGATACTGTCTTCATGGAGAACCCATCGAATGAACTTCTAGGGTTGACAGGGATGTGAAAGCACTTTGTTGGACTATTTCTGCCATGGGAAGCAGACATGGGAAAAAACAAATTGAAACCCCTGGGAATCACCCTGTCCCAAGAACAACACAGGGCCTCACAGTATACTCAAGGCAGACAGACTAAACAGTGCTCCCTAGATCTACCAGAGCCGACAGCCACCAAAAGACTTGACCATTGTTTGTCACGGCTTATTATAATAAGTCACGAGGATGCCATTGTTTAACTCTTTTTACTTTGGTGTGGTTTTCAGAGACAGGGTCTCATTTTGTAGGCCAGGATGACCTGGAACTCAGGCAATCCTCCTGCCTCGACCTCCTAAGTGGGGGGATTTCATGCGTGAGCCATCATACACCTAATTTTCTGTTACAGAATTTCCTATATCCTGAAGACCATCATGTTTGTGGGTCAATAGATTCCAGATTCCCTCTCTCTTACCTTAGAAAAACTAAATACATGGAAGCTCCAGTCCTGAGGACGTTCCCCTCTGCCCTCCTGATTCCTTAGTAAAAGGTGACTGAACACCAAAGAGCCATCACAGTCCAGCTCAATACCTGTGCACCAGGAAGCATGCATAGACGTTTTCATCAGTACCACACTTAAAAGAAACAATCCAAGTGTCAAGAGTTGACAGATTAAAGGGAACCAACTAGTTCTCTATACAAAGGACTACTACACAGCTTTGAAAACGAATGTGCCGTGTTATACCACAACCATGCTAGTGGATTTCAAAAACAATGTTGAATCAAAGAATTAACTCATCTAGTGTAATTCTATGTGCCTTTCCAACACAGACAAATCTAGAGGAGATGAGAGGGAGGGAAAAAGGGAGGGAGAGGGGGGAAGGAAGGGAGGGAGAGAATAACTCGAGAGAAATCACAAGAGTCAGGTAGGATCAACACAAAACCCGGGACAGTGCTTATCTAGTGGGATTAGGAGTGAGGGGTGATACCCAGCCAGGAGGAGCACCAGCAAAGCATCTTCTATTATGTTGTGCACACACTATTCTGCTGTGTTGCTCCATAATAGATCCTGCATTAGATGGCGTCTGAACTTCGGGGACAACTAAAAATACATAGATGGCTCGGTCAGCAGGAAGTTTTAGAATTGGCAGGATACGTGAGACAGAGGATTCCTGGAACCTCCTCTGGGAGCTGCCAGGGAGCAAGGAGAAGCCTCATCTTAGTTGTCCCCTGGCTGGCAGCCCAGTCAGACCACCCCCAATGAGAGTGAGGTCAGAGCAGCATGATGTGCACCCAGGCCTGGCTCCTGCCTTCAGGACACTTTCTCCTTCCACATCAAAAATGCCCAGGGAAAATGAGCAGGGATTACGCTCATCCCCTGGGCAGACAGTAATGGAAGAAACCACAATCTGCCCACTCATCGTATTACAAATCAGGCTTCTAGACACTCCATGGGCAGAGGCCCGAAAGACACTATGGTGCAGGAGTTAAGCCTTGCTGAGTCGTCTAGTCTATCTCAGAGAGAAAACTGTACAGGAGCATGCGCAGAGCTTTCGGGTGGTGGAGAAGGGTAGCTGTCCCAGACTCAAGGATTCTCTCTCTGCTGACGATATACCAGATTCCAAGTGTCTTAGTCCCCACTGTAGTGACTTCTAAGTAAAGCCATGACAGCACTGTTTATGTCTACCAAAATAGTCACATTATTACTCTGCACAGACGTGGTAAGTCCTCGGGAGGGCCTCACATGACTACCTCAGTGACTTCGTCCCAAGACACGACGTGTTAGAGGTTTCTGGGTGCTCTAGTTTGCTGCTTGTGTAGGTCTTTCTAGAAACAATTTGTACAGGTCTGCATATCTGCAGTCCTTGAAGGTGCCTGTCCTAAATAGGCTTCTGCACAATGCATTCACACCTCAGAGGTTTGGCTTGAATGTGAAATCCCCCCTACCCCTGCCTCCCCACAGGCTCATGTGTTTGACCACTTAGTATGCAGTTGATGGTGCTGAAGGCTGTGGAAACTTCAGAGTGTGGTACTTCACTAGAGTAAATGGATCGCAGAGAGAGTCCGGCTTCCTGTCAGCTCGAGGCTTCCTCACTGTGGAGGTAATGTGCCCAGCCTCCTAATGGTCCTGTCATCGTGTCTTCCCACCACAACGGACTGTAGCTGCTCAAACAATAAGCCCAAACAAACCCTTCCTCTCTTAAGTTACTTTTTAAAGTGTTTTACTTTAGGGGGCTGAGAGATGGCTCAGCCATTAAGAACTGTCTTAGTTAGGGTTTCTATTGCTGTGACAAGACACCAGGACTACAGCAACCCTAGAAAGGTGTGGGGGGCTACCCACCCACCCCCACATTTCCCCAGAATGCTCTTGAGGAGGAGCAGCAGGAAATATTAGACAGAAGGATTAGATGGAGGAGATAAAGATAGAAAATAAAGGATAGCCTGCAGAGGTCCTGGAACCTATTCCATCAGGCTCTGACTGTCTCTGCCCTAGGGTATTTATAGAAATGCCAAGGGGTAGAGCAAAAGACCTTCCCCAGCATAGCCAAGAGCAGACCATCTCAGACACCTGCACTCAGGCCCGTGGTCCATTCATCCTCTCTATGCAGACCTGCTGGGTACAGCCACTAGGAAATCTAAAAAAGGGCTCCTACAGAAAGAAAAACATTTAGTTGTGTTAATTGAGGTGACTCGCTTACAGTTCAGAGGTTTAATCCATTATCATCATGGTGGGACATGGCAGCACACAGGCAGACATCGTGCTGGAGAAGTAGCTGAGAATCCAACATCTTATAGGTAACAGATGTCTCAATGGGAGTATCTTGAGCATAGGAGACCTCAAAGCCCACTCCCACAGTAACACACTTCCTCCATTAAGGCCATATCTCCTAATAGTGTCACTTGCTTTGGGGCCATTTTCTTTCAAACCACCACAAGAACACATATCACTCTTTCAGATTGGTTCTGTCCAAACTTTACATGGGTTCTGGGAATTAAACTCAGGTCCCCAGACTTGCATAATGTCTTAGTTAGAGTTTCTATTGTTGGGACAAAACACCATGACCAAAGAACAAGTTGGGGAGGAAATGGTTTATTTGGCTTATACTTCCAAATCATAGTCCATTATTGGAGGAAGTCAGAACAGGAACTCAGGCATGTCTGGAACCAGGGGGCAGGAGCTAATGCAGAAGTCATGGAGGAGAGTGGCTTATTGGCTGCTTTCCAATGGCTGGCTCGGGTTGCTTTCTTATGGAACCCAGGACCCATTGGCTGGGCCCTCCCCCATTGATCACTAGTTGAGAAAACGCCTTATAGCTCGAGCTCATGGAGGTATTTCTTCAACAGAGGCTCCTCCTCTCTGATGACTGTAGCTTGTGTCAAGTTGACACACAAAACCAGCCAGTACAACTGACCCCTTGTCAACTTGACACACAAACATATCACTATTAAGCTACAACTCTTTTTTATTCATCCTAAAGATGTTACATTAAAAACATAAATGACTCTAAAAGTCCCACAGTCTTTACAAATTCAAACACATTAAAATTTCAGTTCCTTTGAAAATAGTCAATCTCTTAAAATCCAAAGTCTTTTAAAATTCAGTCTCTCAATTATGAGCTCCAATAAAATACTTTCTTATTTCAATAGGGAAAAGTCAGGGCACAGTCACAACCAAATCAAAGCAAAACCAAATTGCAACTGTCCAGTGGCTGAGATCTACTCACAATATTCTGGACTCCTGCAAAGGGCTTGGGTCACTTCTCCAGCTCCGCCCTCTGCAGCACACACAGCTTGTCTTCCAGACTCCAGCTGGCTCCACTCCACTGCTGTGGCTGCTCTTGGTGGTCATCCCATGGTGCTGGCATCTCCAAAATGCTGGGTCTTCTGCTGCAACTGGGCTGCACTTTCACCAATAGCCTCTCATAGGCTCTCCTCATGATGCTAACCCTCAACTTCTTTACATGACCCCTTCCGTCCTTGGCCTTCAACTGCCACTGAGGCTGTACCTTCACCAATGGCCTCTCCTGGCCTCTCACAGTGCCAAGACTTAGCTGCTCTCCATCACCCCTTCATGCCTTCAAAACCAGTACCACCTGGGTAACTTACCATTACCAAGTTGGGCTGCCAGCACGAGGTACAATATTGACCACATCTGGAACATAGCTTCTCTGTGCTCCCAGGAAACACTTCCCAGAAGATTTCACTTCAGTGATGATGGTCTCTCCTTAATCGCTGCTAATTTCTTAACTCCAGCTGACCAGCATCAAGTATCCCAGCAAAACAAAGTTTTGCTTTAATAATTCTGGTATCTTGTTAATCACAGCTGATTCTTCATCCCCAGCTAAGCAGAACCACAGAATCTTAATTTAAAATAACAAATGGCTCTGATAGTTTTTAAACTTCTCTCTGAAACTTCATAAGCCAGGCCTCCATCTTCTGTACTGCTCTTAATATTCTTAGCTTCCAGGCACCTAAAGAACATCCCACTGAGCTCTCAACATTCAATGGTTCTTATAGACCAAAGTTCCAAAGCCGTTCCACAATCCTTGCCAAAACATGGTCAGGTCTGTCACAGCAATACCCCACTTCTGCTACCATTTTGTCTTGTTGGAGTTTCTATTGCTGAGACAAAACACCATGACCAAAGAACAAGTTGGGGAGAAAAGGGTTTATTTGGCTTACACTTCCAGATTATAGTACATCACTGGAGGAAGTCAGAACAGGAGCTCAAGCAGGGCTAGAACCTGAGGGCAGGAGCTGATGCAGAGGCCACGAAGGGGAGCTGCTTACTGGCTTGCTTTCCATGGCTTCCTCAGCCTGCTTTCTTACAGGCCCCAGGACTACCAGCCCAGGAATGGCACCACCCACCATGGGCTGGGCCCTCCCCTATTGATCACTAATTGAGAAAATGGCTTACAGCTGAATCTCATGGAGGCCTTTCTTCAACTGGGGCTCCTTCCTCTCTGATGACTGTAGCTTGAGTCAAGTTGACATACAAAACTAGCCAGGACACATGGTAAGTGCTTTTACCCGCCAAGTCATCTCGCTGGCCCTCTAAAACAAAGTTCAGAATATATTCGAGGCCCAATGTCATCCCAATATTGTTAGGGGAATTTCCATAAACTGCAAAACTCGAGCTCTGGCCAGAATAAATAAAATGTCCCCTGCCACACTTCCAACTGCACCATCCTCTCTGAGTGTGCCCTACATACTCCACAGGCCGGCTTTCCTCACACCAGCTGCCATCTTGAAACATGCCTTGGCAATAGTTTGGACAAAGAGCGGAGATCACTTCACAGCAAGTCAGGGCGTTCCCTGTCCACTTTCTCCTGCCTTCTGCCTTGCACTCTCCAGGTGGAGAAGGACTTTCTGCTTCAGCACAATATAGGGCAGACAGAGCTCCCCGGTGCCCGCTGTCTCTCCCTCTAAGTGTTCTTTCTGTATGGTAGTTCCTGCCGTCACCTTCTCTCAACGTCGTCATACTATTTTCTCGAGTAGAAAACAGTTCTCCCCACAGGCATTGTATCTATTTATATTGTCCGCTTACAGCTTATAGGAGCCTAGAAACAGGCTTCTACAGCACTTGGCTTTGGCATCTGCCTTCCCCAGTTCCCAGAAGCTCGGCTTCCAGTATCCACTTTCTCAGTTTGCTTCTCACTCTCGGAGGAGAGCATCACTCCAGCAACTGATACATATTGTATGGCAGAGTAGCTGCACAGGCGTATATGTGTGTGTTTTCTCTCTCTCTCTCTCTCTCTCTCTCTCTCTCTC
>CABHPH010143064.1:29201-60570 GCA_902168325.1 Peromyscus nudipes
CTCTCTCTCTCTCTCTCTCTCTCTCTCTCTCTCTCTCTCTCTCTCTCCTTTTGGGATTTCTCTGGCTATGCAAGGTCAGGCTAGTTGAGGGTTTTTCATCTTTTTAGCTCTAGGGGGGATGTCTGGAACAGGCGAAAGCCCTGATAACCGTCAAGTTCTTCAATGGACTGTCATCACAGTATCTTTTCTCTGGCTCGGTACAAGGACAGCCTGTTTGCCAAGAAAATGTGTCTCGCTTCCTCTCTTCTAAACCAAGACTTCAGTGACTATGTACTTCTCTCGTTCCCCCACTCTAGACTTGGCAAAGTGTTACTATTGCATTTAATTAAACTACTCTAAGCTAAACCCAAAGCCAGGGCTGGGCAATACAATCCCCACTACCCACGAAAATGGTATTTCACATACACACACACACACACACACACACACACACGCACACAATTAACCCTTTTTCCAGACTTTTCTGCTCATCATTCCATGTATCTACTTCAGGACTGCAGATATTTGACACAAATTAATTTCCTTTCAGCTGGATGTGTTCGTAAGTTCTCAAAGCTATTGCCAGTCATGACTGATGCATAGGCAAATATTTAAATATTGCATTTACAACTTTATATAAAATGACTACCTCAAGTGAGACAGTTATTTTAGTAGAACATTTAAAGAGAATATAAGCAGCATTAACAGTGTCAATGTTATTTTAACATCATTACTCCTGCTATTCCAAAAGTCTCCAGCATACACGAGACTTTTAATTTAGCAAACTTTCCTTGTAATGGATAAAGATGGGAACATAGAATTCTAAATGAACCATGAAGTTAAATTCCAATAGTTCATATGGGGAGCAAAGGGTGGATATTAGATTTCAAAAGGAGGGTGCCAGGAGAGGCTACAGCCTCTTTCCAGCCCAGCGTTGTCGGTGGGATTGCAGAGAGAGAGATTTTCACAAGGGTGTTCCTTACATTAGGAAATTCCAGAGGTTTCTGTCCGAGTGGGAATCACTACTAATGTGAGGGACGAATGCCAGTCCCTGGGTGAGCTCAGTTCACATAACGTGATCATTGACTGGCTTCTCTGAGAACAGCTGCCCTCGGGATGCTGTGTATCTGCCCATCTTGAACCCAAAAGTGTAAACATTTCCTCCAACTGGCCTAGCCAGCAGGTCCCAACTGACACCTGAGAAGCCCCCAGTCAGCACACAAGTAACAAAGGGAAGTAATTCCCGAAGCCCACCTCACTTATGCAGTAAAGCCAACTCCCTGTAATACCATAGATGCATGTAGTTTGCTCTGATACATCCATGTCACATTCAATGCTTGAGTATACAGAAAACAGCTCTAGTAAAGACCGTTTTAAAAAATAATCTGTTTCTGCCAAACACACAAGAGAAAACCGTATGTAAGCAGCCTTCAAGGAAACTCAAGGAGAACAATGAGTTCAAGTTCCTTTGAGGCAAAATCCTAGGCTGCTTACTCGAAGGTTTCCTATCTTTGTTTGTGTGGGGACAACATAATCACAGATAAGGATTGCCATGGCTGTGGTGCTCGCAGGAGATGGCCTAATCAAAAATCACTTCTAGGAATCAAAAAGATGCCTGCCCAGCTGTATCTAACATTTGGTCCTAAAGCCGTGATCGTCCTTATGTTCTTATATTTACTTCATCCGTGTTGGCTTGTTGCCATGGCGAAGCTTCATGGTTTTCTGCAGAAGCCTGGGGTGAAGTTCCACTGCAGTCGATGCACAAGAAAAGAACCACAGAGCAACTGAGCACAGAACTCACTCTGCATGGCTACTCACAGTGCTTTGCCTCTACCATGGGGGTTACTACCATGGGTGACCCAAAGAGATAAGTACTTATCATGCCACCACATTTTATTTTATTGACATTTGGTTATTTTTATTTTATGTGTATGGTGTTTTTCCTGCTTGTGTGTCTGTACTGTCTCTATGCCTGTTACCCTGGGAGGTCAGAAGAGGATGTCTGATCCCCTAGGTCTGGAGTTACAGGTGGTTGTTAGCAGCCATGAGAATGCTGGGAATCAAACCTCCATCTTCTAGAAGAGCAGCCAGTGCTCTACACTGCTGAACCATCTCTCCAGCCCTACTGCCATCTTTGAGTTGATGCAATTTGTCAGCCCAACCCCTCAGAGTGTGAGAGTCAGAGACAGCAGGGAATAACTGTGTTGCCTGATATCAGGCCTTTGATTAGGCAGAGTGGCTAGAAAATAAATGAGTTTTTTAAAATCTTAATTATATAAAAATACATTGCATTTATCTGTGTGGGGGGGGTTTCTTTGTTGGGGATGGGGAGCTGTTGGTGCACATGTGTGAAAGGCAGAGAACAACTTGCAGGAATTGGTTTTCTCCTTCCACCATGTGAGTCCTGGGGATTGAGTTTGGATCACCAGGCTCGGCAGCAATTCCCCTTAGCCACCGAACCATCTTGCTGACCACGCCCCCAACTTAATGTTTTATTTTCAAGTCTTTCAGCACATCAATCTTCTTTAAAAGATAAAAGGGACATCTTATTCATTTGAATTTATCCCCGCTACCGTAACGCTGATGAACTGATGTGACAAAACACAAACACCTTTCTCCAAATGTTAGAACAAGAAATTAGCTGGGGCTATAGTTAACTGAGTCAAAGAGGAGGAGGAAATCATTGGAGCTCCTTGAAGTTGAGTCTTTTATGTCGACAGATGAATGCTATTAGTAAGAAATGTTGGCTTTGAAGAGATGGGTCAGTGGTTAAGAACACATACTGCTCTGCAAAGGAGTGGAGTGTGATTCCCAGCCACCACATTGGGTGGTTCCCAACCATTTGTAACTCCAGCTCCAAGAGGACCTGGCACCTCTGACCTCTGAGGACACAGACCTCCATACAGAGCCACATACATAACTAAATGATGAAATAAACCTGTTAAAGGGGGTGGGAGGGAAGCTGGAGAGATGCTCAGTGGGTAAGAATATGTTTTACTCTTCCAGAGGACACAACTTCCGTCCCCAGCACCCAAGCCACTTGACTCACAACTCTTCAGGCCTCTTTGGGGTCTGCGCTTGAATGCACAAGCCCAACATAGACATTCTCTCTCTCTCTCTCTCTCTCTCTCTCACACACACACACACACACAGAGAGAGAGAGAGAGAGAGAGAGAGAGAGAGAGTTTTAAAATGTTAACTAGAAATCTGCCAAATTAAAAAAAATGCCCCCTAACCTCTGAAAATAAGAATAATCCTTCATCACAAAATGTAGTCTTTAATTCCTACTTTTCAGTTTCAATTCTGGATCCCAACACAGTCCTAACTAGTATTATATGGACATCTTTATAGCCAAAGACATCTTTCATCACCTTGTCTGTAGTGGCCAAGGTTATCAGACTCTCTTTGATTAGACTCCAGTCATACCCTCCCTCAATTCCTATGTGTCAGTCATTATTTTATATAAAAGCTTATATTCTTAAAAAAATTGTGTTTTTTAATTGTCCCAGCAATGACTTCATCATCCACTTCACCTAAAGTTTTATTTTTAGAAGAAAAAAATGCATGGATTTATACTAGCGGTCTCTCCCAGGTCCACACATTAGAACCTCTGAATTCTGCTGTTGTTACAGACTCAGCACTGCTCACCCTGACACAGCATCTTTGTCCACTTAGACTTTATGAAATTCCAGAAACTGAAAGTATGTCAATATAAATTGCACAATTCCCAGAGTGCTTAAGGAAAAAAATATGAGTTGCTTCTCCTGCTAAGTAATCAATTCGAGTTAAAAAAAAAAAAAAACACATTCTCCAGTAAAGTTCATTGAGTACCACAGAGATATTCCGGAAACAACACAGATAATCCCATGATCTTTCACTGTATCTGCAAACAAAAAATTTGCTACACCCCTATTTTTGGTGTAACTTTCCATATCCTGAGAGCAATATCAGCAGTGCCCTTGTCAAATAGCAAACGGTGACAGGGCATCATCATGTCCTAGATCAGCAGTTCTCAACCTGTGGGTTGCTACCCTTTCACAGGAGCTGCATATCAGATATTTCTGTTACAGTCAATCAGAGTAGCAAAATTACTGTTATGAAGTAGCAATGAAAATAATTTTATGATTGAGAGTCCCCCCAACATGAAGAACTGTAATTAAAGGGCTGCAGCATTAGGAAGGCTGAGAACCACCGCCCTACGGGAGAAGATCCCCAAGTTTTCTACATGAAAAGTGCCTTTGGAAACCAAGCACTATTCACACAAATGTACGAAGTTTCACATCTGTGTTCCCTCCCACCAATAAGTTCTAAACAAAGAGGAGTTGTTCTCATCTGTGGCCTTTGAGATCTGATAACCACCGTTAGCTTTTCCCACACCGCCAGTGGCATTGTTGGACACACACACCATCCCAAGAAGTCAAAAGCTTTGAAACAAAACTTGGCATCCATGTTGAGAGTGTGAACCTGTGGAGTGAGGTCATGATATTGTTGGCAGCGTTTGCTTCATCAAATAAGAATGTGTCCTGCATTGTTTTTCCAGTGTCAACAAAATCAAGAGAACATTGAAAACAATTTCTTGTCAATTTATCATTAAACTCATCTTTAAATCCATCCAGCCATGTGTATGCTCCTTGAGTTGGGGGACAGCTTTTGCTCTAGAACCTATCTTTAAAAAAATAGTCACAGACACTAATTAAAAACGCAAATGCAAGGGCTAGGGAGATAGCTCAGTCCATGAAGTGCTCACCAGGCAAGTATGAGGACCTGGGTTTGATCCCTAGCAAACATGATTGTTATTTTTGTTGTTTTAGGGATATGCCTACAACCCCAGGGATACAGAGACAGAGGGTCCTGGGTCCTGCTGGCCAACCAGCTGGTCTAGCAATCCAGGTTCCGGTGTAGACCCTGTCTCAAAAACTCAAGCGGAAGGTGACTGAGGAAGACACCCGATGGCAACCTCTGGCTTTCACACATACTCACACAGGCACCCGCCACACACACGCATCCACAGAAATATTCGGAGTTGCAGTTGAAGTGATAAAAGCTCCCTTTCATGGAGAGGTGCTCAGCCAGGAAAAAAACAGTGGAAGACCCCAAAGGAAGCACTTTGGGAGCCTTGGATTCCAAACCAGAACTCCAATCAGACACTCCAGCTCCACCTTAGCATGCAGCCTAGGCCTGGGCAACCTTCCTAGACATTCTAGACATTGTGCTAAACTTGCAAGTCTAATAGAATTCTTCACATTTAGTGACGTGAACCTCTGAATGTGGATGGACGCTTATTGGATGCATAGACCTCCTTCTGAGTCACAGTGTCTGATGTCTAATGTATCGTTCCATTTCTACCTCAGCCAAAGAGTTCCAATTTGAAGAAAAGAGCAATAGACTAGAAAAACAGGCAACGTATCATGTTAGTTATCTGTTCTAGTTACAGTAGTCCTGAGAAGTATTTAGAATGGAGAGGAGAAAGGATAAGTGAGTAGATGAAGGGGTATGTAGGATGGCACCACCTTCTCTTTGGGGGAAGCTGGGTAGATGGCAGCAACATCTCCCAAGGCCAAGAAGGCAGGAGGGTATAGTTCCTAGGCAAATGCTACACTCCCTCTCTTAGGAGGTTGCCAAGGGTGTTGGGGATTTTTCACAGGATTTACCTTGATTTATATTTGATCTTTGCTTGCTTTTTGCTCCAGGTAATCATTAATATGCTCCAAACAGCCTGGACTGAGCTGTGTGTTCTAAGGAAACTCAAACTATATCCTCCAACACAGGGTCTCTCTCTCACAAGCGGTTTACCTCACAGCACTGCTGGGAGATGCTGTGGGTGACCCAAGCGATGGTCCTGTCGTGCCTGAGTCCACTGGCTCCTTCCAGTCTGTAAACCGCCATCCTAGGGGGTGGAATGTGGAGGATGGACTGTCTTCTCTACGAGTGCATCTCAAAGTGTGATGCACAGTTAGCTTTCCTGTGCAGATAGAGTCTCCTAACTGATAAACTCAGCATAAAGATGAAGCAATGATCCTTACCCTTAATAGAACTCACCAGGAAATCCACTGTGAAGTGACTGCCAGAGAGATCTACCGGTATTAAGTTCCGTCTAATGTTCCTCTGCCTGTTAAGACCCCAGTCCTTACAAATGTGTGTCTGTCATCAAATTGAAAAACAGGTACTAACAGAAAAAGGTCTGGTTTTTTTTCCTGTCTTGGTTATTACATCAACAGTTTTTAAAGCCTTGTGTAGAAAATATGAAACATTTCTAAAATTAATTCAGGTTCACAAATAGATTTTGACTTTCACTTTTTAGTACTTATTTTATTTGTGTGTGTGTGTGTGTGTGTGTGTGTGTGCCATGTGTGTATGGGTGCCTACAGAGGCCAGAAGAGGGTATTGGATTCCTGGAGTTTGATTACATGTGGTTGTAAGCCACCCTCCATGCATGCTGTGAACAGAACTTAAGTCCTCTGGAAGAACATCTTTTAACCACTGACCATTTATCCAGCCCCAGACATTGACTTTCATGATACCAGTGTATATGATACATTTCTTAATTCATAACAATATTGTAGCATGTTTGCATTTAATAAAAATCAATGATCAAGCCCCTCAAGCACCCCAAATTATCTTAGGACATCTTACAATAATTTTTTGGTTAACATACCAAAAACTGGGTTTCATTATGACATTTTCAGACATGTATATTATTATACATTGTCACCCTGCTGACTGCCTTCCCCCAGCTTCCAGTTTTTAAATTTTTATTTTTGACTTTTTTCCTCTCCCAGTGCTGGGAATTGAACCCAAGACCCTTGTGCATGCTAGCCAAATACTCTACTATTATGTTATTTCCCCAGCACAGCCCAAATGGTTTTGGGGTTTGGGTTTGCGGGGGAGGGTTGTTTGTTTGTTTTTAAGATTTATTTGTTTATTATGTACACAGTGTTCTGCCTGCATGTATGTCTGCAGGCCAGAAGAGGGTACCAGATCTCATTATAGATGGTTGTGAGCCATCTATGTGGTTGCTGGGAACTGAACTCAGGACTTCTGGAAGAGCAGCCAGTGCTCTTAACTTCTGAGCCATTTCTCCAGCTTCCAAATGGTTTTTTTTTTTTTAAGTGTTTTAGGTTTTGTTGCTATTCTTTTGTTTGTTTTTTACCTCGACAGTAAAAGAAATATCTAGGAGTCATAGAATAGAACTTCAGAATTGGAAAGACACCTCCAATACCCTCAAATTTATACACTAGGTTAAAACTAAGACTAGAATTTAGGGCTGTTAAGACAGTTTGCACACCACTCTCTCCTAATTACACATGGAGTTAAAGCTATAGCACCATCGTGGCCACTTTTCTGTTGCTGTGATAAACACTGTGACCATGGTGACTATAGAAGGGAGAACTTATTTGGGCTGACAGTTCAGTCCCAAGGCTAAGGACCCATCACCGTCACAGCAGGGATGCATAGGGAGGCAGACATGGCAGCTGGAGCATTAAACTGAGAGCTCACATCTTAAACCCAAAGCAAGAAACAGGGAGAGTGAACTAGGAGTGACATATGGCTTTTAAAACCTCAAAATCTGCCCCCATTGACACTTCTTCCAATAAGACCACATCTCCTAAACCTTCCCAAACTGTACCGCTAACTGGGGACCAAGTATTCAAGTGCCCAAAACTATGGGGAACATCTCATTCAAAACTACTACAAGCCCAAGGTTTTTTGTTTTGTTTTGTTGTTGTTTGTCTTACAAAGGATTGAAAAAAAATTCAGCGTTAAATTCACACACAAGCACATGTGAGCAAAATGGTTTGGAAAATGGATTCCTTGTGACTCTACCCTGGGCTTTAAAGTTAAAAGCCTAGCTGTATAGCCGGGAAACAAACATATCATTTCCCGCCTCAAAGAGAAACATTAAGATAGTTTAATGCATTACAAATTGCCCAGGACAATCTTTTAGATGTAGAGAATCGGTGACAGGTGCTTCCCCTATGGACGTGGGTACATCTGAAGCTAGCCGTTGCTTTCCCCAGAGACCCATCTTGACTTCTCACGGGGTTCCCAGCTTAGCACCCAATTTACTTGGCAATGATTTCACCTAAACTTACTGTTGTGCTTGGAGTTGCAACCAGTTTCGGAGGCACATGCTCCAAATGTTTTGAAAACAACATCCAGCAAGAGAAAAGGCAGCTTCCAGATGGAGGAAGTCAGTGTTCTGTTCTGTATTAGGCTGGACACTTGGTAGGAAAAAGGAGAGTCTTTTCGGTTGACTCACTGCTCTCTCTGTTACTGACCAAAGCCTTCCCAAATAATGGTCTGCTCAGGAGAGGAATGGAGCACCAGACCCCAAACACTGGAAATCTCCCAGGATTAGTTTAGAGCCAGGGAATTTACACCAGATCCTCATATGCATATGGCTGTGGTGGCACATACCTTTATCTCTTAACATTCCAGGAGACAGAGGTGGGTAGATGGAGCTCTGTAAATTAGATAGCTTGGTCTACATAGTGAGTTGTAGGCCAGCCAGGGCTACACACTAAGATTCTATCTTAAAAATAATAATAATAATTTGAAAATAAAAAATAAAAAATTTTAGTGAATTTTGTTGATTTTTCTTATGTTGCACAAAAATATAAAATTAGGAGTGTTTAACTTCTCTCCAGAAACAGTTCATGTTTCGTAGCTGGTAAGCGTACATGGCACCTGTTCTTAACCAGCACAGTGGGATGCTGAGCACCAATCCAGCTGCCATTGTGCGTCCAGGGGAAGCCAGCAAGTGAAATGAACTTAGGAGTTCTGCTTTAAATATGTTGTTCTTAAGAGGAAATGTGGCTTATACATGCCAAGAGACATGCACATATTCATAAGTGCACAAGGATCAAAACTATGGGGCTAGAAAGATGGCTCAGTGACTAAGAGCACTTGCCCCTGCTCTTCCTGAAGACCAGAGTTCAGTTCCCAGCACCCACATCACACTGCTCACAACTTGCTACAACTCCAGCTCTGGGGAATCCAGTGTCCTCTTCTTGCCTCCAAGAGAACTTACACACACACACACACACACACACACACACACACACACACACACACACACTTAAATAAATTAAATAAATCTTTTTTAAAGGAATAGAAACCTTGGAACTTCCCAATGTCCAATCATAGGGAAGTAAGCCAGAATTTCATGTGTAGCCAAGAAATGACAGGATGACATTATGCAACAACATGGATTAATCTCAGTAATGCACTTATAGACTAATATTTTTGTTCATGAATCTGATGCTAACTAACCAGAAGACTGTAGTTTCCCACTGATTGACATCCTGGAACTCTCACACCCAGTCACCAGCAGAGGCAGATTTAGTTTGCATGCTCAATAAACCGACTTCTTCTACTCCTCTCTGTGATTTTGGCACCAGAGGATTTTTCTATACAAAATTTGTAAAAGGATGTTGTATGAACATGTGCCTAGAATGCATGAGGCTCTGGGTTCCATCGATAGCATTGAAAAAAATGCAATAAAACCAAAGAATATTATGAATTATTTTGTGGTATTTCTGGTCATCTAACACAGAAGTGCTTTCTAAAGATCCATCACACTCCAGAACTTACTTAAAATTTTCCCAGGTCGACTATAACCAATAAGCCAGGATTTAGGAGCTGACTCTGCAGCATCTCTATTTTTAAAAGGTCTTGAGGATATCATAAACAAAAATCACAAAAATAGCAACTAAATAAATCACTGATAGACTAATTGGAAGAAGAAGGCAGTCCTCATTTGAACCTGACCTATGTTTAATCCTGAGTTGAGACTTGAGCACATCTGTGGACCTGATGTGGCAGATCCAGTGATCTTCTAAATTAAACGAAAATAGCCCTTTCACGAGAAGCTATGGTCCTCTGCAAATGAGAGCAAATTACAAGGAGACAAAGCACAGACGGGGGTTGGGGGAGGGGTGACAAGCCCTCCAGTTCTGATGCTCTTTGGCAGTAGCAGCAAGTGGTGGCTGGTAGGATATAAGGGTGCCTGGCACATACCTAGATGGTCTCTATGAAAGTGTTCAGGTGTCTGGTAGAGGCCTTATTGCTGGAGCAAAGATAACAGCAGTCAAGTTGTGCAAAGAAGTCCCCCAGCAGGTCTGCTTATATCCCAGGGTGAGTGTCATCCTGACAAGCATAGCGTGCTCCTTTAATTTTTAAGATGTACTTTATTTTCATTTGTATGTGTGTGTATATGTGTGATTGGGAGAGTGCAGGTTCCCGGAGAGGCCAGAAGAGGCCCCTCTTCAGAGCTGGAGTTACAGGCAGTTGTGAACAGCCTGACATGGGTGTTGGGAACCAAATTCCAGTACTCTGCCTCTGTCTCTGCCTCTGCCAGAGCAGTATGTGGTCTTAATCACTAAACCATCTTTCTAGTCTCATAATCATGAGTCTTCAACCTTGAATAGATGAACTCAGCCAATAGGGTCTTCCTACGAATCTTGTA
This sequence comes from Peromyscus nudipes, assembly GCA_902168325.1. Lineage (NCBI taxonomy): Eukaryota > Metazoa > Chordata > Mammalia > Rodentia > Cricetidae > Peromyscus > Peromyscus nudipes. The sequence goes on from CABHPH010143064.1 coordinate 39,649, forward strand.
TGCTCCTAAATCTATAGATGTATGTAAGTCCTCAGTCCCAGGGTCTGCCAATTTCCATGATGTAAATTTTCCCACCCATGATGGTTAATAGAAACACGGTGTTGCCAAACACTAAACTGGCTCCCTGCTCTCCTGAGCATCAGCCAACTCTGGGAAACAACCAACAAGACCCGTCAAAGCCAGTTGACCCTACAGACACACTGTAGAATTCAAGTGCTCATGCTATCCTGGAGAAGGGACCGAGTCTACCTGTGATTTCATTCATCTCTGGTTGACAGACTGTATCTCTCAGCCCCATGGGGACTCTTGTTATTCACTGGGGAAGGACTGTAAATAATCTGTAGATCCACATGCCTGCAGGCCATTGGAGGGCACTTTACCTCATTTGTTATGGCTCTCAAACTTTGCTATGGAATAGAACATTTTAAAGGTGTGGGGAAGGCAGTTTGCAGAACCTCCCCATTAATGAGCTCCTATGATAGGTAACTCCAGATGTGTAAGCTATATCTGAAATTATAAGGAGGAAATCAGTGGGAGGGCTGGTTTTTTTTACGCAGAATTTTGATTCATTGGAGTGATAGAATAAAATTTTCCAATTATAAAAATCATTTATCTACATTGGACCAGAATCCCCTGGAAAGTAGTTCCAGGGGTGTTAGAACCAGCAGGTCTATGGGAATGTGCATTTCTAGCACGTTCTCCAGTGATACTGATGCTGCTGGTGTGGAAACCACACCTGAAGAACCACTTCCCTATACACCTGCTACCCTAGCAGCAGCAAATTAGTCACGCACGCAGGAGGATGTCCGTAGGTCATTCGACAGACTGTGAAGTTTAGAATCTGAGCTCGGACCGAAAGGAAACATCCTGAAAACAGATCGCGCTGGCATTACACATGAAATGAAATTAGTTTTAGGAGTTGGAGGTTATGTTTGGTCTGTGACACCTAGCATCAGTCCTTACCACCTCCTCAAACAGCGTTTCCCTAACGTGCTCACGGCTGCATAGTAAACCGCAGCCCTAGCCCCGGGGCTCTTGATCTCCAGCCTCCACTCCATGTCTACAGTAGAGTTAATGTGTGAGAAATGTGTAGAGTTTTGTGAACGTACTGGGCAGAAGAGGAAGAATGTGGGAGAAGTGTTCCGGGGGTCAAAGTTGTCATGTTTTTTTCTGTATGATTTTACCACTCTCTGCAACTTCCAACTTCCCTTTTCATAAGACAAAGTTGTTCTGTGTACAAAGGTGATTAGTATTGAAGGCTATGCCCAGGAGAGCTGCTAACAAAAACTCCAAGTGCTATTTTTAACACTTGGTACAGCAGGATGTGGAAGTTATTGTTTTAACATCACATCACCTGGGGGAAAAAATAGAAAGAAATCTTAATCCAGGCTGCTGTTTGGGGATTTTTCTCCCTGACTCACACACCATACCATAATTTCATTTTATAACTGGCCTACAATCTGCTACTTCACACTTAGTATTTTCATGGCTTGTTTGCTTTTAGTAACTTTAAATTGGAATAAGACCTAAGTTTTGCTTTGTAGTCTTGTGTGAGAATGTTGAGCATGCTTTCCCGACAGATTTCAGGGTTGTCTTGCAAACTCTCACATCCTCAGGAGGGCACCTCCCAGAGCATGTACCCACACAGACACGGTTTAGAGGCCGATAGCATGGCCTCCTCCAGCAGACACTCACCCGTGGTATTCATCCACAATGTCCATTGAAGTCCACAGCATGGCTTCTGCATGGTGTACTTTTCATTCCTTTTTATATCCTGGCCCAGCTCACACAAGAAGCTTGGAATTTGGCTAAATGATTCTAGTGTTTGGTATCTCCCCTGCTAGAATGATGGCGGCTTTAGCGTTGGTGATAACAGGACTTTTAGAAATGATATATATTCAGGGAGCTTTAGGAGTGGAGAAACCACTTGAGGGGATTTGGTCAAGAGGGTTATCCCTGGCTTAGATGTGGACCTTGGACTCTCATCTTATCTGTCACTTAATGAAATATTGTTTACATACAGAACGTAGGATTTTATGTAATATTGATGAAGACTTCTGTTTGTTCAGGCTCTCTAATCTGTCAGATAAGGCCCTATGTACCCCATCAATTATCCCAAAATGTATGTATGATTATTTCCGCTGTACATAAAGAGAACTACAGCATAAGAGAGTTAGCTCACTGGCTATCTAAGACTCCTGGCAGCCAGTTCTATCTATCTTCAAGTAGCAACAAGAAATTGTGTTAGCCAGGTTTTCGGGTGTTTGTTTGTTTGTTTTGCCATGACGAAATACCTGGGAGAAACCACCTAGAGGGAGGGCCTATGGTAGATTTGGAGGTTTCCTTCCAGAATTGATTGGACTCATTACTATTGCCCTGAGATGAGGCTAGATACCACCACAGCAAGCATATCAGAGGGAAACTCCTTACCTAGTGGCAGCCAGAGGCAGAGGGACAGAGAGGAAGGGGTAGGGCACAGGATGCATCCTTCAAAGGCATGCGTTTCACCCAGTGATCCACTTCCTGCAACAGGCCTCGCCACCCAACGTTCCCATCACTTTCCAAACAGAGCCCTCAGATCATGAAGACGCCACAGGATCAAACCGCTGACAGAGCTCGAAGCTCATGATCCCTTCACTCCCCAGAAGCCCCACCCCCAAACGTCGCTTGCATCGGGATCAAACGTTCGATACATGAGCACTGGGGAAACACCTCCTATCCAAACAAGCACTAATGTTTATTGAATTCTTAATGCTAATTTCCCCACGTGTGCCATTTCTTGGGACCCAGAGCTATTCACTATGTCCACTTCACAGACTGAGAAAGTACCTGAAGCCAAACCCGTGCTTCTGTCCCTAATTCATTTGCGCCGTTCTTGTCTGTGACGTTAATTTTCCTGTTGAACTGGAGTTCTGGGAGGAATCATCACCTGAGGAGAAGAACCAATCATTAGCTTGAGGGCGCTGTCCCCAGTGGTTAGGGGTGGGCTCTGGAGCCCACTGTCTGCTGAGCACTGTCCCCAGGGCTTAGGGGTGGGTTCTGGAGCTGCCTGCTGGAGTCCCAGCTCTGCGACCACGTAGCTGTGTGGCCTGAGGCAGGTTATCTAAGTTCTCTGTGCTTCCACCTCATTATCCATCAACAGAAATGATGATTATGAAGATTTTCGTAAGAAAAAGTAACCTTGTGTTGAATGACGGTTCTTGTATACAAGGGGAAGGATAGTTGATTCTCTTGGTTTTCCTGTCCTAACCAAAACAAAACAAGAAAATAATGAGAGGCTGATGGGAATGATGGTCTTATTTTCCTAAGAATAAACCTGATGAGATTTCAGGTCACTGGGATGAGCTCAAGGTGCCAGCAAGACACTAACTAAAGAAACTAGGGTAAGCAGCTAATTAAAGTCTTGAAAAGACAACTCAGAGATCAGGCCACATTGGCAGATTTCAACTCCTGGTGTCCCTCGGGCTGTGCGTCTTCTGGGAACAGGGCTGAGAAAGGACAGTCCAGAGTTCTAAGGGGAATTCTTAAAGGGGAAGTGAAGTTTAAATTTAAGATAGTAATCAAAATTGGAAATGGTGTGGGCTGGAGTATTAGCAGTGGGCCACAGTGTCAATGTGACTCTAGCAGCTGTCACACACACACACACACACACACACACACACACACACGCACACGCACACGCACACGCACACGCCCAAGTGGCCCCTCGGAGCTGCATGACCAAAGCTCTTGAAAATGACTTCGCGGGGGATGGTAGCGGTGCTGTGCAACCTTATGAGTGCAGGCACACCACTGGGGTGATGCTGAAAATGATTTAAATGCATTTTTGTTTTAAATCAGGCAGGTTGAGGGAAGGACTCAATGGTAACGTTCATCTGCACAAGCAGAAGGACCTGAGTTCTTATCCCCAGTACCCATGTAAAGGCAGGATATGGCAGCTGTGGTCCCAGCACTGGGGGCAGGGGGCAGAGGCAGGTGGATCCCAGGGGCTTCTCTGGCCAGCCAAAAGAGACAAAATGTTGTACTCTGTGTTTAGAGAGAGACCCTGCCTAAAAAAATATTAGGTGAAGAATCCATAGAGGAAGAAGACACTTAACATCAACCTCTGCCTTCCATGTGGACACATATGTACACATACCACACACACACACACTCAAGCCCATCATTATTTTAGTTTCCTAAAAGAGCAAACCTTTGTACATTTTCCAGATTCAAAAATGCAGGAAGACCCAAGCTTGCGGAGTGTACCTGCCAATAGTGTGTGTGTGTGTCTGTCTGTCTATGTCTGTGTCTCTCTGTGTGTGTATGTGTATGTGTTTGTGTGTGTGTGTGTGTGTATGTGTGTGTGTGTTTCTGTGTGTGTATATGTGTGTGTGTGTCTGTGTGTGTGTCTGTATGTGTGTGTGTATGCCTATGGAGGCCAGAGGTTGGCTTCCAGTACCTCCATCAATAACTGCCCACCTAATTTACTGACACAGATCTCTTCACTTAATCCCAGAGCTCATCAATTCATCTTCCAGCTAACCAGCTTCCTTCAGGGATCCTGTGTTGGCCTCTGGAGGGCTAGAATTACAGGCAGGCTCTTTTGCCTGCTCAGCATTTAAGGGATGCTGGGGATCCAAACACACTTACAAGGCAAGTTTTTTCTGACTGAACCATCACCCCAACCCTATTTTCTGTTTCTTCCATGTGTATTTAAAGTGACCATAAATCTGAAACTTTGACATTTATATGTGCTAACAAGACATTATATTAATGACCACATTTAAAACTAAAGTAGTACAAATCAGAGAGTATATATTATCTCTTCCCTTTGTCAATAATGATTTCTGGAGATAAAGAACTATGAGAGCTGAAACACCATGCTGTACACCTTGAGATGATTGTATACTCTGAATTTGACGTAGGACTGCCCTCCCCCAAAAAAACTATAGTAGAAGTAACTGAGCACAAATGAGCAGCTCCTTGGGGTAGCTGTGGAAATACAGAGAACTGGAGGAGCAGGTTATCCTAGACTGGGGACCTGGGCAAGCTAGGAAGCCTCCAGAACTGCCTATATGATTTTTTATATTAGCCTATAATAATTGTGCACAGTGTTTCATTGGGACGTTCCCATACATGCATACAATGTATGTATGTATGATATTTACCTCCTCTTCTGTTACATTATCACATCCCCCACCCCCATTCTACTTCCATATCCTTGATAGTCCTTAGCTATTTTCATGTCACACCCCCTAAAAGGAGCCCCCCTTGGGCTGGAGGGAAACCTCAGCCTTGAGGAACACACATTACTGTCGTAGAGAACTGACTTGGATTTCCTGTACCTGTGTCAAGCAGCTCACAACTGCCTGTAACTCCAGTCCCAAAGTGTCTGATGCCCTCTTCCAGCCTCCACAGGTACTTACACACATGTGACATTCTCTCTCTCTCTCTCTCTCTCTCTCTCTCTCTCTCTCTCTCACACACACACACACACACACACACACACACATACATACACACACACACACAAAATAAAACTTTTTTTAAAAGACTATATGAGAGAGAACATGTGGTAATGTCTTTGTGAACTGGCTTGGTTTCACTTAACATGATGCCCTCCAGTTCCATTTACTTCCCACAAACAACATATTGTGCTTCTTTGTGACCAAAAATTTCATATATCGATATAGATATATAGATGTATAGATGTGTGTATACATAGATATACACACATGTATGTATGTATGTATGCATGCATGTATGTATATGTATTGCCTTTTCTTTTTCTCTTCTCTCCCTCCTTCTCCCTCTCTTCCTCTCCTGTCTTCTTGTTCTAGCCTTCTCTGTGGCAACACAACAGAAGCATAATTACTCTGGTTCTTCAGTTTCTACAGACGGTGTAGATAGTGCAAGGCAATTCAAGCTTCCATTTTGTCCTTAAGTCCTCTGTGATTTAGTCTACTCAGTCCATGGGTAAGAGTGGAGGTGTCTAATCTCACGGTTCACAGGAGGAACCCCGGCTGGGGAGGAGGGAGGAATGTGGCGGGGGGATGGGGAGAGCATCCTTGCGGACACTCCACTGACCTCTTCCCCCCAGGAGGTGGGATCAAAAGCCCATTGTATTACTTCAAAGGGAAGCAAGGGGACAAGGATGCTGAGCAAAGAAAGCCAAGACCCTTCTTCATCCTGTGATCTCTCCTCTCCTACCTCAAATTTAAAAGAAGGTAAATGCCCTGCACTCCCAAGCTAGGATTGCTGATAAAGAGGAGGAAGTGTGTTGACTCACACCCTAATTCTGAAAACCTGACCCACATCCTAATTCTGGAAACCGTCAGAGGAGAAAGGTGACCACAGCTGGACTTGGATTCTTCCCTTGCCTGAGGCTATGAAGAGAGATGCCTTTTAAGGAAATTAGCCTTGTCTTTTCTTTATAGAAAGGTTCCGTGGTTTTGAAATTATTTAGTGTTCTCTACAGCATGTTCTATCCTTGTGGGAGAGACAAGACTACTTTCCATTCCCATTTTGCAAACACAGGCATTGGGGTACAAAGCAATCAAAGTGCTTGGGCTCACTGAGCAGGATGCCAATCCAAGCCACCTACATCCTCAGCTTGGGCCCACAGCCCTCACAATAGGTCCTCACTATACAAGAATTTCTTAAGTGTCCCCCAAGCGGTTCATGATTTCCAGGAGGGTGGCACCCTGCCTTTCCACCTCTGGATCCCAGAAGCTATCACCATAGTGACTCAGGGCAGGTATTGAATAAACATTTGTGGAATGAATAAATAAGAAACCTGGAGTAGCCACTCTGGGCAGAAATAACTGCTTCTCTTTCAAGCTCTTTTCCTCTGCTTGAGTTTAAGACTGCTTCTCTTCAGGTGACCACGTAAGCGGAATGGCTTGGGTGGGTCCTAGGAATGTGAAGAGAGGTACACTCTACTAGTCTGTTCCAGGCCTACACTCTCCTTAAATGGGAATCCCCTTTAGGATCTAATCAGAGAGCTCTGGGCCCCTAGACAAACCCTAGTGAGCAATGGAGACTTTTTCCCTCATTTTGATGTTCCCGGTTTATTCCCTGCATTCATGACTCCTTCCAGGTTCTCATAGTAGACAAGTGACATAATGACCTAGGTGTTGTATTTCTGAATCAAAATACTATCTCTTAAGACACTTTTTAATATTCCCTCTGACCTCTGAAAATAAATAATTAATTATTTTCAAATTAATTGTTCCATAAAAGTACACTACTACTCATGGTGCCATTCCTCACTGGCCTTGCTGGTTAGTTTTTCCTACGATGTTTATCTCCACATGACCAAGTATGTCTTTTTTACATTTACCTTGTCTGTGAGCTCTCCCCCGCTGTGAGAGTGCATAGTCCACAAGGACAATGAGGAGAACAGGCTGGGCCTCCACAGTGTGCAGAAGAGCAGCAGCTTTCAGGCTGTGCCTTGCCCAAAGTGACTCTGTTTTATAAAGTGACACTTGATTCTATTTTGAATGCATGTGCTGAGTGAGAATGCAAGTATCAATCATCCGTCTAGCACGTGCTGTGGCGCATCTGATAGATAACTTATTTACGCAAATAAAAACCGCCGTTTATGAACTCGCAGACTAAATCAGGGGCACACGGATGCATGGTCATGTTAGAATTATATCAAAGAGGCTGGAGAGATGGCTCAGAGGTTAAGAGCACTGACTGCTCTTCCAGAGGTCCTGAGTTCAATTCCCAGCACCCACACAGTGGCTCACAACCATCTGTAATGAGATCTGGTGCCCTCTTCTATGTACATAATAAATAAATAAATCTTTAAAAAAAAGAATTATATCAAAGAAATGAGGCTCACTGAGTTAACTGCGTGCTACAGCTGTGACTAAATGCCTAACAGAAACAGCTTAGAAGAGGAAGGATTTCCTTCAGCTCACCACATCAGGGGACCCCAGCCCACCGTGTCGGAAGAAGGTTTAGTGGCAGAAACAACTCACTTCTTGGTGGTGGGAGCATGTGGTGGTTTACTTCATGGCTGACCAGGAACCAGAGAGCTGAGGCCAGAACTAGAGATGGATGTAACCTTCAAAGCTCAGCCCACGTGATCTACATCACAAAGGCTACACGGACTCCCAAAACAGTACCACCAGCTAGGGAACCAGTATTCTAACACAAGAGCTTGTGGGGAGCATTTTGCCTCCCACCAAATCCGATCAACAAATGACAAATCTTCTTCATATAAAATGAAGGCACACCTAACACCAGGGCAAGTGACGTACACTCAATCATCAGGTCATAGGATTGATAGGTGTCAAACTCTAGACTCTGTCCCCAGGGCTTCAGCTCAGCATGATTGCCCCAGACATGGCCAAGTGCAACTGCTGCTTGCCTGGACCACTGAGCCTTGAGCTAGCTGAGTGCCTTGAAGCAACTCTAGGCTTTAAACCAACACCATTCCTCACCTGACTGCTTTGGCAATCCTGTGCCCGACCAATTCAGCGTGCTCATTATTTTAATTTTCATTTAACCCTCTGCAGCTGACTCTTGGAGGTTTCTATCAGCTCCCTGCCTCTGTCTCCAGGAGGGCCCCTTTGAACCTTGTGGCAGCTTTATCTCATTTTAGCCATTGTGCTACTTAGATGTCATTGTGTGATGTATAACAAGATATCTGCATTTGTAATCATAGTTATGTTATTAATGGAATGAAAGAGACTGTCACTAGCCAGCAGTCATGAGTTCCAGGTGAAATAAGTATTGGGTAACTTAAAGCCAACATGTCCTTCTAAAGTCACAACAGACCATATGAATGACACAGGGAGCCTACCAACAACATCTGTTACTCAATTCTGTTCACCAGCTTGTTTATTGAACAAGTTAGTGGAGCAAAAAGCCCTACAGAGAGCTCACCAAGACTTGCCCTTCTTTGGTGGTTTAAATGACTGTCTAGGTTTCTCATGAATTCTATGGTTTACTTTAACTGCCTCCCCTTGCACTATAAAACACCTACTCGGGGCTGATTGCTTGTCAAACACAGATACAACATAGTATGTCCACTATCGATATTTGAGGAGCCAGTGAGCATAATATACTTTTTCATTCAATATCTTCTCAAGAAAAGTGATGAAGTCTACAAATGCTTATACAGGTAGACAGCTCCTTTAGATTAGAAAATGTTTGAGTATAATATGGTCTTCTTAACATGCAGTGTCAGATAACTTTTGTTTTAGTTGCTACTTCATACATGTTCTGAAGACAATACCACTGTCCTCTAGTCACTGACAGAAATCTGATGCTGTCCTGAAAAAGTGGGACAGTCACAAGTCAGACTCACAGAAGCAACACATAATGGCGTATGGCTTCAGAGCTAGCGGATTCCGAATAGCAATTAAAACACAACACTGGCTCCAAGTCCAGGACCAGCATTGTTTTCAGGCTACTGATATTCATGGGTATTAAGGGTACGCTGTTCAGAATTGCTGAAAGAGAAAGTGTTAATTTACTGGCCATTTCTTTCTCTTTAATGCAAAGACTTAACCATTTGTGGAATGGATACTACATTCCTAGGTAAGTCTAATTTCATTTTCAGCTTTTCCTTATTTTTTATTGTTTTAAGAATATGGTTGGCACTTGGGAGGCAGAGCCAGGCAGACCTCTGTGAGTTCGAGGCCAGCCTGGTCTACAGAAAGAGCATCAGGACAGGCATCAAAGCTTCACAGAGAAACCCTGTCTTGGAAAAAAAAAGAAAGTTGTCACGAAAGAAAGAAAGGAAGGAAGGAAGGAAGGAAGGAAGGAAGGAAGGAAGGAAGGAAGAAAGGAAGGAAGAAAAAAGAATATGATTGATTTTGTTTTTTCATTCGGTTTTCTTTGTTCTTGTTTTAAGACAGGGTCCCACTATGTAGCCTTGGCTGGCCTGGAACTCACTGTATAGACCAGGCTAGTCTCAAACTTATAGACATTCATCTGTCTCTGCCTCCCTCATACCCAGCTTATTCTGTTTTATATTTGAAACAGCATCTCTTTACATAGCCCACACTGGCCTCTTGACTCTCCTGCCTCAGCCTCTTGAGTACCAGGATTGTAGACATTTATCTCCATTCCTAACTTGATTTTTAAGTTTATGAGTTTAGCCATTGTAAGATTTGAAAAATCTCTCATTGCTCTGGAAGGGAGCAACAGAATATAAGCACAGGGAAGGCTGTCTCTTGCTGCTATTCTCCCAAGTCGTCCCACCAGTGCTCATTTTAAAAGTTAACATCACAGTCACGGACAACGTAAATCGTATCACCTTCCCCAGAGAACAAGCCTGCAGTCTACAAATGAAAGGAAACAGAAAGATCCACTGTGTTAGCTTATCACTTGATTGAATGATTAAGTCTTGTCAGGTACCAGGAACATTGAGTCAATGACAGACCACATAAATGTTGGTGATCTCATGGACTAAAGTGGGGCTGGGAAATGTTTATCTCTTAGGGCCACTGGTGCTATCATAGCCTGATGGTGCAAGATATCACTCACATACCCATGGTGATGCTTGTGTTAACAGCCACACTGCCACCAGTCACATCAGACAATAGCAGATACAGTTATGTATGGTGGGTAGTACTTGACAATGATATTAAATGACTTACGTGTAACTATACTGTGCTATTTTAGAGGGTACCTTTTCTCCTCTTATGAAAACAAATGCAGGGTAAGCCAGTATTCCGTGTAACACTGGCAGCAGACCAATACGACTGGTGGCTGTCACGTTTCTTGGTGGCATCGAAGTCCACACCGAGTCACTGACCCACACCATCTAGGTTTGTGTAAGTGCACCCCAAGATGGTCACATAATGACTAAATCACATAGTGACACATTTCTCAGAGCAGACCTCGGACATTAATAATTATATTTTCACCTCTCTTTGTTTCCTATTGTGTTGACCACAGTCCAGAAAGGCTTCTTTCAGAGGACGCCATCAACTTGTCTTTGTCTCTGTATTCACTGAGACATATATATCTGGTGTGCTTGACCTCTGATCCATGAGTAGCACGATGTGCCCCAAATTCAGGATAAAGTGTCTTGTGTGATTCCCTTTTCTGGGAGAAGGGTTAAGAGAAACCATCAGGTATGGAACTGACTTGCTGATGATCCCTTCTCACAGAGCCAAGAGCAACATCACTTCCTGGCGTTTGCTTTTGGACTTCATTATCCAGACCAAATGAGGCAAAGGTTTTCTGGGGTGAAGAGGTAAAAGATGGTAGGAGTAGACTGGTTTTCTGGGGTGAAGAGGTAAAAGATGGTAGGTCTGACTGGATTAGAAGCCCACTTATCAGTTGGGTAAAAAATGCTATGTTCAATAAACCCTCTTTCCAACAGGAAATGCATAGTTCAGAAAATAAAGCCATTCAGCATTCCTGACTCTGTAAATAGCTTCAAATATCATGAATGTTAGTCTGTGGAGACTAGAGGTCTGGAGGAGAAAGTCACTTGGGAGTCTCTTTCTTCTAGGAGTTAGAAGGTCTTGTGTCTTCATCCATGTTTATTATTCTATTATTCCTAATATCAAGAAAATAGAACCAATCAAGAAGAATGAAAATGAGACAGCAGCATGTACACATGGTGACAACTTACTCAGCTGTGAAGAAAAATGAAATTATGCAATGCTCAAGAGAATGGACAGACCTGGGGAGTACTCTCTTAAGTTAGGTGCCCAGACCCAGAAAAACACAAATCACGTGTTCTTTCTCCTATGCCTATCTTAACTTTTAATATCTGTGTGTATGTAAATAAGGGGGTGTGAGAAGGGATACCAGCTGTGACATTAGCTAGGAGGGCACAAGAAGAAAACAAGGGGTATTAAGAAAGTGGCCAGGGAGGGATAAGGGCACAAATGGCATGAAATTGAAAAGTGGGCTCCTGTGGATTGGGGGCATAGGAGTGGGAGGAACAGTGAAATCTAATTATTTGTAAATTAATTAGATTAATACAGATAAAAAGTAAATTAAAAATGAAGCCTGCTGTCTCTAGGGTCAATCTAGGCTTAACTTCTCTCAGGCCCTGGTGGGGATGCTTCATCGGACTATGATAGCCCCACCTACTTCCTTCCTGGTGTTAACCATCATCACACCTAACCCCTGCATGTACACCAAAGTCAGTCTCAAAGTCAGAGTAAAGTCCATGTTATAGAACATTGCTGAGAAAGTCCTGAGACAATTTGCTTCTCTGTGTGTTTTCTACTACATGAGGACACAGCCAGAAAGCAGCAACCTGCAAAACACAAAAATCCATGCCAGAAAGTGACCATGCTGGTGCCCTGATCTCAAGCTACCAGCCAGTACAAATACCAAGAAGGGCTGCGTGCTGTTTGATGGCATTAAAACAGCTAAACTGACCAGTATTGCTTTACAGGGAGCAGTTCGGAAATCTCTCTTCTTTTAGCATCACCTGCTGGAGTCCCAGGCTCCCGGGACAGAAGGACTTGCCTCGCAGCTGGACTGACAGTCCTAGGCATGGGTCCTGAGAAGAGACCAGTAAGACTGTTTGAAATGAATAACCCCCACCATCACAGACTCTTTCATGCTCTCCTTCCTCGATATGTGTAATTCAAACTTAAATTCTGGTTCCATTTCTCCCCCTCGCTTGATTTCCCTAGGCTTTTTTGTTTCATTATCTGCGTATAACATGTACCTTGCAAAAGTAAAATAAAGAAGTAAGGCGAACAATGTGTATAAAGCTGCTAACGCACAATTTGCCACATAATAGGAACACAAACAGCCTAGCTATTAGAGTTCAATTCTAGCAGTTTCTAGCAACAAATCCCATGCCCTGTTCCAAATTAGTATCCTTCCCCTGGAACAGTTCACCCACTCTCTTCCTACTGCCCTTTTCCTAACTAACTTTGACCCACATTTCAGATCTGGGCATGCATCTCGCATGACACTTCCTTCTAGAAACTCAGTCAGGGTGTCTGTGACACTGATCTATGTCCATGTAATCCTTTGCCCGATGTCTTCTCTTGCTGACTGCTGAGTCTTCCCTCTTTCTTTACACCACAGTAAACTCCACGGGGCAGAGACTAGAAGGTCTGAACGCCGCCCTGCCAGTGAGCAGAGTGTCTAGCCGTCAGTGTTACAAGAGTGGGGGAATGAGTCGGTGAATAACTGAGCCAATTTCTAGTGAATCCTTGGCACTTGTGCTTCTATGTTCCAGCTGTCATTTCTGACCCCATAAAATATTCAGGGAACCCATTTCCCCCTTTGTAGACAAGACAGTTGATGGTGCCATTGGTCAACACGAATATTTGTTTATCTTAAGCCCGCCCAGTTTGTTTCCTTTGTATTTATAAAGGGTCCTGTGAATGGTGACAAAGGGGCCACCAGAGAGTCCTGCACCAGCCCGGTGAGAAGGCTGTGACTCTGGTCTGCACCCTGGAGCATACCAGGATGTTGTGACCAGCAAGCTTCCTCAAGGGTGGGAATTTTTCTCCACCTCCTTAGTTTGCCATAGCTCAGTGTGACCAAAGGCCCACCTTAGACTGTGGGGAAGGATTTTTTTTCCCCTAAAAGTATACTTAGCTTTGTGAAAATAACCAGCATGAGTTCTACTCCTCTTCCTTTCTCTGTATTTAGTGGATCCCTTTCCCACTCTTATTCATTCTAACCGGGCATGGAGGCCCACATCTGGAACCCTAGCTAGCACTTGTGAAGCTTGAAGCAAGAAGATTGTTATGAGTTCAAGGCCAGCTTGAGGTACATAAGGAGTTTCAGGCCATCCTGGACTACAGAGTGAGACCCTGTCTGAACAAACAAATATTTGGGTGTGGATATGTGTACTGTTTTTTGCTTAGAACTGTAACAGCTATACACCAAACAAATCACCTGGTTAATTACCCTTCGAGAAATAATATCCATTGTAGAGTCATTCTACAAACTCCATGAAAAATAGCCCCCCTTACCTTTACCTACACAAAAAAGTTACTCTGAAATCTTGCCTAGTAGAATTTAGTTAATACTATAGGAACAATGTAGGGGAGTGTATATATACTCATTGAAAATTGTCTTTGGCAACTCAGCAGCAGGCTAAATGTATAAACTTAATTGAGGTTAAAAACTCATTAAGTCTCAGGTTACCCATCTATAAAATGAGGACAATAACTTAATTGATGTAAATCAACTCTGTTCAGTCCATAATTAATGGAGGTTAGCTATTGCTATAATTGCCATTGCCCTAATCATTGCTCAAAGCCTACAGTTCAAAGGACAGAGACCAAACAAAGAAGTTGCTTAGGATCCACCCTTCAGTATGTAAGACCTTGCAGGGGTCTTGACTTTTTGACTCAATAGAACCCTGTCCATTGTTGAATACCAAATGATGAAGCTGTTCACAGTCCATAGTGAGAAACGACTTAGCTGTGCAAAGTTTAGCAAAAATCCCCGGGAGTATGTAGGACTCCAATAACTAATCTACACTCACTGCTTGAAAGCAACTCCCCAAACTGTCGGTGCCTTGTTTCTGTATGACTTCAGATCAACCAATATCAACAAATTTGATTCTATAAGCGTCGCTAGCTGATAAAGGTTGGCTCTAGGCCTCAAGCATCGTGTTCTTAAAAAACATTTTTAATTTTCCATGGAAGTCGTAGCCACTTGAAGCCACTTCACTGGCCCCATGTTTTTGATTAACTGTAGCCGAAAGAAATTCCTAGGCATCTAGCCCCTAAGCGACTATGTACATCTATGCTGGAAAGAACTGTCCCATGTTCTGAGCTCTATAGGAGGAAAAGAACGAATAAGAAACTTTGAAATGTTTGACCCCATGCCCCGATTATTCTACAAAGCAAAGAGTTGCTCAGTGAAACGAGTGTCTCTTGAAGAAATCCATACTCCATGCCTCCAGTGTCATCCTCTGTCTCCCTTGTCTTACAAACACATATTCCCTCTCTGAGGCCCAGCCCAAGTGTAGCCTCCTGAAAGCCTTCCATAACCCTACATCTGGAATTATTTTCCTCACTCTTATTTCTGTTAAGCCTTTTGATAAAGTCTTCTGTTTTAAAACTTACTGCAGTTAGACATTTGCCAGGTCGAAACTCCAGACCAGCAGTGTTCACATAAATATTTACTAACAAGCCCGTGACTCACCAACACTGCTTTGTATTCCCTGGAAGCTAGCACAGTGCTGGACAATGGTAGGTTCTCAAGAACTCCCAGTTGTTCTTACTTATTACCAGCAAGCTCTTATTCAGGTTCAGTCCCCGGCACCATTAGGAAATAGAGAATAGGCTTGTCTTTGAGGCACTCTGTTTTCTATACTCCCTGTTTCTCGAAGCATTTATACTTTCCAAGGCTCTTCCTGACAATGAGGCCACTTCAACAAGCCAGTTCAAATAAGATGTTCAGAATAAAGCTGGATACTAACAGTTAAAGACACACACGTTTAAAAGAGAATGCCCATGCACCACAGTGTATGATCACAATAACTCAAGGACTTTCATATACTTCATGTATATCATTGAGGCAAATATATTGGTGCTTAGAGGTATCTCAAGTGTCTCAAGCCTTATAGACTTTATTAGCAGCTATTTAGGCTGTAATGGCAGTACAATGATTCTGTGTTTTCAAACTGGAATCCACAGTCAGCTTTACAAACGACATAATAGAATGCATGTTCTCTCATTGGAGCCCTATTTAATCCTCTTGGGTTAAGCAACATTTCTAACACATCTGTAAAGCACATTGACCAAGATCCACAGTGTCCTAACAATTTGAACCAAGTAGGCTTGCCTCTGATATGCAAAAAATCCAGCTCACTGATAAGCTCCTGGGTGCTTGTTAAATTTGATTTGATTTCAGACAGAGCCACGGAACCCAATGCTTGTAAAAGTCAGCTGTGTTTATTTGCAAATCTTTTTCTCTAAGTTGGATTTATTATCTTTATTACTGATTTAATTAAATCAATTAACTGCTATGGAAACCAATGAAATATGAGTTGGAAAACAAGATAATCGGGTTTTTTATGAAAACAGTTTTCATAAATAATTTACAAAAATAGAATAGAAGTTACCAACAATTTTATCAAAACTAAATTTGAAAAAAAATAAACAAAACAATGGTGTCATAAAAGTCTAGAAGACATATTCTTTCATTAATACATCTTTAAATGCTGTCTCTGCCATAAATAAATTAAAGTCAGAGCTCACAGGCCATACAGGAAAGATACTACTCAAGAAAGTTAACACTGTACTCAATTAGTAGACTCAACCTTAAAAAATAGTTCTAGGATCTACATGAAAAGATTAGGGGTCCTGGGGTGTAGCTCAGAGATAGAGCACTTGCCCACCAACCGCAAGGCTCTGACTTCAAGCCCCAAGACTGCCAGATAAACAACACAGTGAGAAAAGATTGCTATGGAAACTACATGAACAGATTTTATTTAGGTCTTAAGAGAAAATACATCCCTTGAAGGAGACAGAGAGGCAGAGTCCTTGCCTTACTGTTTCACTTCTTCACTTAAAGGGACAGACCTTGGCTATGACGATCACATCAAAAGGGTGGTCCTGTCCATTACTCATACCTATCCTTTCTCTGTGTCCATGAGGGTTCTTCTCTGGCTTCTTTTTTACTATTCATCCATCTCTGTCTGTCTCTCTCTCTCATACACACATACACACACACACACACACACACACACACACACATACACACACCTCATTCTCAAACTCAAAAATGGAAGACATGGCACAGTGGGACTTTCTGGTTACTGTATTTCTCTAACTCATAACTTAGCTGTTGCCATTTCATTCACACAATTAATGCTGGAGAGATGACTCAGCAATTAAGAGCACTGACTGCTCTTCCAGAGGACCCGTGTTCAATTGCCAGCACCTGCATGGCAGCTCACAACTGTCTGTAACTCCAGTTCCGGGGGATCCGACATACAGACATACATGCAGGCAAAACACCAATGCACATGAAATAAAAATAAACTGTTTGGAAAAAAAAAAAAAAAGAATGCTTTGGAATTGAGTGCCAAGACACAGAAAGCAGCAGAACCCGGTGGCTGAGAAGGTACACTGATTAAGGGGAAGAGAAAAAGCTGGTAAACAAAAGGTTAAAAAGAGGGGACCAGGCACACTCACACGCAATGGAATGGAAAGTGTGAGCGGCCGGGTGGAAGATAAGAAGGGAAAGAGTTCGACATTTTGAAGATCTACTTCCATCAGTCTCCAAGCCTTGAAGAAGCAGGTATAAATGGATCTTAAATGACTACCACAGGCTCCCTCCAAGCTCTTCAAACTCCTCATCTACTCTCATTCGGTCTGATTGACAAATTGCCATACTTTGAAATGCCACAAATGTTTGAAAAGGACACAGCTCCATTCATTCAAGTAAGCACGAGAAAAGTCTACATTGATAGAGTTTCTGTTTGTT
Source organism: Peromyscus nudipes (assembly GCA_902168325.1). Lineage (NCBI taxonomy): Eukaryota > Metazoa > Chordata > Mammalia > Rodentia > Cricetidae > Peromyscus > Peromyscus nudipes. The sequence continues at coordinate 57,031 of CABHPH010143064.1, forward strand.
TGTTTTAATGGAAATACAAGTAGGAGATTCTGGTCTGGGACAAGGCTGAGTGTAGCAGCTCAGAGTTGGCACTCTTGGCTGGCACGGCAGCAGGAGAATCACTAGTAACTCCCCCGAGTTCTCTCCATCAGTCCCCGTCTGAGCTGCATCTACCCCCAGCTTTGGTACTGTGCTCTGCACAGAGCTTTACCCTTCAGTCCACATCCAGGCAGTCTGCTGACTGCTCCGGTAATGTACTTAGTGTTCCAGCACCGTGTACTGTTGGCCTGCTTCGTGCAGGTTAGAGTTTTACAGTTTTTCCGAAATCAAAGCTGAAGTCGCAAATTTAGATCCCAGCTGGATTCAAACCAGAATACCAAGCAAGTGGAACCAAGATCAACAACTGGCCAGACTCAGTTCCAACCAGCCTAGAATCCTTTTTCTTCTCCCATAAATCCAGTAAGTGACACATGTAAGGGCGAGGTGAGAGGCGGAAATCCCCTGAAGGCAGCCGTCTCTCGTTTCTTTCTCTTTGGTAAAAGTTGCAGGTGGCATTGAGTGCTATTGTTGTGCATGATAGTGGACATGTCACCATGCCAGTAAAACCCGATAAAGGGACAAGTGTCCTTCTGGTCAAGAGGATGGACAAAGGCAGAGTGCTAATATTACAGTTGAGCAGGTCAATAACCTGGCTAAGCAGCCACCCCTCAGGAAGACAGGACCCGCCTTAAGTCATTTTAAAAAGACAGGAGGAATAATTAACCCTTTAAAGAGACAATCTACTCTTCCTTCCCAGAATCCCAGCCTTTGGTATAGCCCAGAGATTCTGTCCGGTCTACCCACCTTTTAAGTCCTGACAGAAAGGTATGACATGTCCTTTTTCTTCTTTTCTGTTCCATTCACTCAGCTGCAGGCCAGAGCCTAAGTGTGCCATTCTGGTACTTTGCGCTTTTTCACTCTCTCTAAGCTCCGCCTCCCATCGTGTGTGACTTGACTTCTACCCCTGCTTAACTCAAATGACTTGTCTTTTCACCTTCTATCTCTGTCCTCCAAGCAGCTGGATCCACAGCTTACTTGTTCTGGGGTTTTTCTTTTAAACTCTAATAAAATTGCCCCCCCCCCGCCAGTTTTCATTTGAGTCCATTCTGAAATTACTTTATTAACAAGACTAAGAACCCAAATGGGACCCTGGCTCCCTGGCAATATATGGTGACTTAGCCAGGACTCCCCAAAATTTCTAGTAACAGAGACATACATTCAAATCCTAAATATGAGGGCTGAACTTGCAGAGGACCCAGGGTTGTTTCCAGCACCCACGGGGTAGCTCACAACCATTTGTAACTGCAGTTCCAGGGAATTGGATGCCCCCCTTAGGGCCTCCACAGGTACCAGATGCACACATTGTGCATATACATATGTACAGGCAAACATTCACACACATAAAATAAAAATAAATCTTAAACAAATAAATCCTAACTATCCGTCTTTGGGGAAACGGTTAGCTGTCCGTCTAAGCCTGAGCTCCCTCTCGTTGTATAACTCTCAGGCTTGGAAGCAGGTGGTGACTAGAAACTGTATTCCTAGCCTCTCTCATGTCTTAGAGACTAGAGCTTGGCACAGAGTGTAGGAAGGAATGGTGTATGCCACATCCTCCACAACTTGGTAAGCAACTGTGAGTGTTCTCATCCCTCTCCTCAGTCTGCCATCTTGACAGAGCTGAGCATAAGGACCACAGATGCTGCATAGGGAAGGCATATGGAGCCTGGACCTCTGCATCATTCTTGGAAGCATGTTATTCATCAATTAGGAATGTCTCGTTTCCATTCTTCATTTGAATAGAAAATGAACTTACACCGTGGTTGAACCATTTTGTGTGTCAGGTCTCTTTGCTGGTGTTGTTCTTTCTAAAACATGACTTCCTCTTTAAGCCAGGACACATTCCTGTCACTAATGACACAAGCTTAGATTCTGATCCTGAAAACAAATGTTCCTAGTGGGGAAATGTCTGTAAAAAGAAGCGCTTTTTGGTATGATAAAGGAGTATTTATTTTTAATACAAAACCACTCTGTCATTCCTAGAGAGTCATCCATTGGGTTCCAGAATGTTCAATAAAGCCCGCAATTACTTTTTTCATTTTGGTTATATATTTTCTTTTTCTTTTAGCATAAACTTTTGTTGATTCTTTGAGAATTTCACATTATGCACCCCAATCCCACTCACCTACCAGTCACCCATATCTGCCCATCACCCTTGTAGCACCCCCTAACTAAGGAAAATTTAAAAAATAAAAATATTAATTACAAAAAAACCCAAAAAGCAAAATAAAAGCAAACAAACAAAAAACACTTTGCTCCTCCGTCTTTCCTGCCTCTCCATCACCTCTTCATTTTTCTTAGTGGCATTGGGAGCTGCAGTGTGTCATGTAGCATATCCTCTTTTTTTGTTTGTTTGTTTGCTTGCTTGTTTTTGTTTTTCGAGACAGGGTCTCTCTGTGTAGCTTTGCGCCTTTCCTGGAACTCACTTTGTAGCCCAGGCTGGCCTCGAACTCACAGAGATCCGCCTGCCTCTGTCTCCCAAGTGCTGAGATTAAAGGCGTGCGCCGCCCGCCACCACCTAGCTAGTATGCCCTTCTGTCCACACAGCTTTACTTGCAAGTGTGTAATGAGTTGTTGGTCTGATTCAAGGCCTCTGGCTTCCGCTGCACCATCAAGACTGGACCCTCATCAAAACTCCTCTCAGACATCCTGCTGTTGCCCGGAGTCATGGAGACTGTGGCTGTGGTTCCCCAGACCAGTCCCTTCATGTGCTCCAGCAGGTCAGAGATGAGATAGATGTTGGAGTTGGCCAACTCAAAGCCCTGCATGTGTGCCTGAGTCGTAGCTGAGTTGATCATTCCAGCATCTATGATCGACCTCTTAGACGAGCTCCCCCATGCCCCTGGCGAGAGATGGGGCCAGCTCTCCGACTAGAAGGGACAGCTCTCCCATGTTGGGCAGGGCCAGCTCTCTCACAGCTGCCCACCCCCGCACCCCCCTCTCCGCTCCTCCCCATGCTCAGCACAGTCCTCAAATTTCAATGCACATTGGCCACCCATAATTATTTTTAACCCATAACTTATTCTGAATCTTCCTTCAATTATTTACCATTGTCATCTCATACTGCTAGTAAATACTCTTGATAGTGACAATTTTAATGCATAGGTCCCAAAATTCCTCAGTATTTTTTCTTTTTCCATATTTATACGTATGTGTGTTTGCCTACATGAGTTTAAGAACAACACACGTATTCAGGAGTCTGAGAGGGCACCACATGCATGAAGGAGCCTGATAGGACACCACATGTATGCAGGATTCTGAGGAGGACTCCACGTGTATTCGGGAGTCTGATAGGACACCGCATGCATGCAGGAGTCTAAGCAGGACACTTAATGCATGCAAGAGTCTGAGGAGGACTCCACATGCACACAGGAGTCTGAGGAGGACTCCACGTGTATTCGGGAGTCTGATAGGACTCCACATACACACAGGAGTGTGAGGAGGACTCCACATGCATGCAGGAGT